>JAJPUD010009133.1:0-18708 GCA_023553655.1 Myrmecobius fasciatus | reverse complement strand
TTTTTTTGCTTTTTGCTGAGGCAATTGGGGTTAAGTGACTTGCCCAGAGTCACACAGCTAGGGAATGTTAAGTGTCTGAGACCAGATTTGAACTCAGGTCTTCCTGACTTCAGGGCTGGTGCTCTAACCACTGCACCACCTAGCTGCCCCTGTCTAGTGTTTTAACATAATTAACATGCAGTGGATATCCTGCCATTTAGGGGAAGGGAAGGGAGTAGGGGAGAAAGATTTGTAATGGAGAGCTTTGTAAGAGTCAATGTTGAAGAACTACCCATACATATGTTTTTCAAATAAAAAGCTTTAATTAAAAAAAAAAATAAGAGGCGGTGAGAAACAGGAGGGGAGAAACACCTGCAACTTTTAGTTATAGCATTAATTGTTATTATAAAGTCTCAAGTCACAATAAAGATATAGTTTAAGGTTATATTCCTATGAGAGTGTCTTCACTCAGTTAATTCCACACAGTATTGAACAGTTGTTGTTTATTCCAGTCTTGACTTCTTTAGGATCCATGCATAATCATGGGATTGCTGGGTCAAAGCAATTAAACTGCTTTAAATTGAATCACTTTTCTTGCATAATCTCAACTTAAAATTGAGAACACTTGAACCAAGCTGCAGCTCTACTAACTATGCCTTCTCTATTGTGGAAGTGGAAGTGGAAGTGAAGGATTTAGTTGTGTAAAGAAATGTTAGAGGAAATACTATAAAAGGCTACAGATAAATTATATCGCTTTTACTTAATCTCAAGTGGCAGAAGATGGCAACAGTAGACCAAGACAAAGGGAAGGAAACTACCTTATCATATATACTGACATTAATATAGATAATAAAATAACCTCAGTGTTCTAATGAATATGACACAACTCTGTACTTTTATGTTCATATAATAAACTACAAAAGGATCGCTATTGTCTTATTCTGTTATTTATAGAATATTTGTTACATAATTATTTAACACTGTTTTGAGATAACAGAGACTGAGGTCCTTTCTCAAACTAAACTGCCAAGCATTCCAACTCTACTGAGGGGACAGCTCTGTTGGGCTGGTCATATTGTTTGAGTGCCAAAGGTACACTTGCCAAAAAGATTATTTAATGGAGAACTCACACAAAGCAAGCTCTCACAAGATGATCCAAAAAAGTGATACAAGGACACTCTCAACATCTCTTTCAAGAACTTTAGAATTGACTATATAACAGGGGAGATACTGGCACAGGATGGCCTAGCATGGTGTACTCTCATCAAAGAAGAGGCTGTGCAAAGCAGAATTGAATTAGCTGAGAAGAAATGTGAGATCTGCAAAGTTAGAGAAGTCAGCCTAAATGAGGCTATTTGTGTCTAACCTATGGTAGAGCATCCCAACCTGGTAGAGGTGTGATCACTCACAGTCAGACACATTAACTGAAATCTAACAGTGATATCCTTTTGATCCTCTTTGAGAATGAAGGGCAATAACCATTATTTTAAATCTGATCAAATTCTATTTCTGCTTTAATTTGTATTGTACCAATATATTTTCTCTTTATTCACAGGGCATGGTGCTAAGAGGGAGAAGTCTATCACCAACATATGATGGAAAGAGCTCATTGTTGGTTGATAATCTTATTATGAAGGAATAAGATTGTGGAGTGGGATAAGGAAGTAGTCAGAGGCCAGCATTCTTTTGGTTGATTTCTTATCTTCCTGTTTGTACCTGTACTTATAATGTGTCTGTCTAGTTGTTGTAGTAGCTATCTCATTAGAGATAGCTCTCATCTCTTGTCCTATTAAGACTTAAAAGGTATGTATTAGGCTCCTTCTATCACCTCTCTGAGAGTTTCCTCCATGAAATTGATTAAGTAAAGTTAACATGTTTGGTATTTATTCTTCTTAATAAGCATTTCTAAAATCTTTCTTACTCTAAGGGTTGGTTGTGTCTTTTTTGTTTGTTTGTTTGTTTGTTTTTGTTGCCCTGAAAGATTGAGTTTTAACAATGCTTAGACATTTAGTCTTGAACACTTAGAAGCCCCATACAAGTATATAGGGAGAAAGAGCAACTTTGAATTTGTTGAATTCCCAGGTGTTTCCTTCTCATTAAGTTAAACAAACTAATCTTATTTTTTCCATCTCCAGTTAGTTGCCAACAGGCAATCAACTTCCCTTCTTCTTTGACTCTATTCTCCCATAGAACAGGGACAATAAAGCACACTGAATTTCTAAAACTGCCAACAATGGATTCAGCCAATTTTATCACAGTGACAGTAGGAGAGAGGAAGAGAGAATTGAGAAAAGCATCTTTAGATACAAGGAGAGGCCCATTCCTGTCTTCTAAGAGAATGAGGGATTAGGGACAGCATGATGATACAGTGAAAAGAGCTCAGGGCCTGGGTCAGAAAAACTTGAGTCAAAATATAACCTCAGGCTCTCATTAGCTGAGTGATCTTGGGCAAGTCAGCTTGACTTCTGGAAGGAACCATTGTCCTAGGGGAAAGGAAACTTTCTAGTTAAGAAGAACCTGCTGGTTTTAGATCTTCTCAGGCAATAGCTTATTCAAATAGAATAAATGTATAAATAATGCAATTACAGGGGCCACCAAAATGCTCTCCTGGGAGTCTGAAGCATCCAATAGCCCCTTTATGGAGGAGGGAGAAAGGAATGTGCAGGGGAGATGAGCATCAATAGCTCCTTGCAGACTATATCTATTGTAATACCCAGGTGCCTATAGCTAGCAGGAAACGCATGTGACCATCTGGGGGCCGAATGGCTGAGCACAGGTGCTGCATTACTGATGCAGCAAAACACCCTGGAACGGAGGACCATAGAGCCTGACACGTGAAAGATGTTTTGCATATTGCATGAGACCTGCAGGCGCTGTACACGGCTGGAGGGCCGGCGCCCTATCAGAGCAGGCCAGCTCAGACCGGAGACCTCCGGGGTGGGACATGATTGGTTGGCTGTGGCATGGGTGGAGAAGGACGAGAAGGGATAAAAGGAGACTGCCGCCATAGAGACTGTGATTTACTATTAGCACAGCTTTGTAGACTATGTAGGTGTAACACATAATAAAGCAAGATAAAGCATATCCCCGTGTCCTGTGGTGAACTGTGAGGTTCCTCCAGGCCGTGGAGGCTTGGAGCCGGAGACGTCAGAAGCCTGTTGAGGTGAGCTTATCCTACCCTTAAGCTTAATTGTAACACTGGTCGTTACAATCTATAATCTTCACATACATAGACAGACAGGTGGATTAGATAGTGAGTTATAGATGGATAGCAGATAGAGCACCAGACTTGGAATCAGAAAAATTCATCTTGCTGACTTCAAATTAGGCCTTAGAGACAGGCTATGTGTTCCTGGGAAGACTAACCTTGTTTTCCTGTTTCCTCACCTGTAAAATGAGCTGTTTTACATGATTACATATATATAACCTATATCTCATTGCTTACCATTTCAGGAAGGACGGAAGGAAAAGAGAGAGGGAGAGAGAATTTGAAACTCAAAACTTTAAAAAAATGTATTTTAATGTATAATGGGAAGAAATTATATACATATACTCATATGCACATATACATATACACATAAAGAAACCCAAACACACACAGATTTTATATATATATATATATATATATATATATATATATCTCTGTTTATATATATATATATATATAAAGAGCTAGAGAAAGAAATGGCAAAACATTCCTAGTGCCTTTTCCAAGAAAATCCCAAATGGGGTCCCAAAGAGTTGGACAAAACTGAAAGATTTATCAACACAGATGCATAGTGTTTAAAAAAAACAAAAAACAAAAAACAAAAAACCAAGCACTAAAAAACAGTGAACTTTCTGAATTTTCTTACGTTTAATCTTCTGTTCCTTGTCTCATCTGGTCCAGCCAATATCACATCATAAGCATATTAATGATTGCAGGAGATGGGGCCTTTTTTATAATATTTTTCCCCTCCCTTCATCTTTACCTGAGCACTTCCCCAGTGATAACCAAACTGTGACCACAAAGCTCTTGGGGCTTAACTAGGAGTTGGCTGCCCTTTTGGACGATTAGCTGGTCCTCCCTGACCCTCTCCTCCTGCAACTATTATAGTGATCTTGGAGAAGACTGCCAGCAAAAGAATGGGCCAGTCCCTGGTGTGGCTTGTTCTTTGGACCAAGCAGAGCCAAGATAAAGGTGAAATGTGGACTCAGCAGTACCACAAGAAGCTTTCTGTTGCAATGTTTTTGATAGCAACTTCCTGAGAGAACAATGGTAGTTATGTTACTGATGCTTATTTAAATTATCCTTTCTATGCATTTTCATGAATTTTTTGTTTATTAACATTTCTTGTGTGTGAATGAAATAAATTTCAGCCCCATACCTTATCTACATTAGTACATTGAATACACGCCCTTCTTATCTTTCTTTAGACAAATCAAAAAATTTTCTTAAGTTACTTTCCCTGGGACTATAGGATGGAGAAGATACACAGCTAGAGGATCAGAGAAAAAAAGAATCTAACCTTACTCTGTAAGGGCCTGGCTTTTCCAGGACTGAAGCTGGTCAGTGTAGAGGAAATCAGATTTAGAGGGTTCTTAATTGGAGAGGGAGAGAGGGAGCATCCAGAGTCCTGCCAATCTTTGTTCTCAGTCTGGGAGCCCAAAAGACTCAATTGAGTCCCAAACACAAGTCCTATTTCTTTCTTTCATTTCTTTCTTTTCTTTTTTTCCTTTTCCTTTTTCTTTCTTTCCTTCTTCCTTCCTTCCTTTCTTTCTTTTAAAATAATAATAGCTTTTTATTTTTCAAAATACATGCAAAAATAGTTTTCAACATTCACCCTTGCAAAATCTTGTGTTTCCAATTTTTCTTCCTCCTTCCTCACTTCTCTCCTTCCCTGGGCAGCAAGTGATCCAATATAGGTTAAAAGTGCAATTCTTCTAAATGCATTCCCACAGTTATTATCCACCCACACTTCTTTGCAGGGTAACATATCAAAGAGTCAAGAAAAGAATAACTGTGGAGGCCACTTAAATTTTGACTTGACAAACTAAAAGCTGGCAAGAAGTTAAGGAATTAAATGAAATTAAATATTTTAAAGTGCCTCGTGTGTGTATATGTGTGTATATGTGTGTGTGTGTGTGTGTGTGTGTGTGCACGCTTGCCCCTGGGAAAACAGACAAAAAGTAAACAATCTGCTCCTAGGAAGCTTAGATTATGGATGTTGGGAGTGGAGGAAGGAGTTGGGGACTACATATAATAACACAAGATAGCATTATGGAATAAATTCCTTCACAATAAGGGCCTCATTGAGAAAGTATAATGGGGAACAGGGCCACATAAGCACCTTGCTATTATTATGTAGATGCCTCCATACTGCAAGTATCTCTGCCTCTAGTAGAACACAGATTATCATATCCCCTGACTTCTCAGGAAGGCTGAGACGCCCCCAAAGGGAGATGAGAGTTGAATCAGACATTGTCAGCAGGTTTCCTCTGGGCTGAAGGGTATTACACTTCATCCAGAGTTCCCCCACTATCTGTGGCCCTTTATAATAGACAACTCTGGATGAAGGATGACGGTATGATTTTTGCATTACCTGTAGCAGTTAGAGGCCAGAATCAGGAAAGTTACTGGGTTTTGTTTGTTTGTTTGTTTGTTTTATACAAGTATAAAAGTGGTGTGCAGCATGACAAATGTAGAAATATGTATAAAAGAATTGCAAATGTTTAACATACATTGGATTACTTGCCATCTAGGAGAGGAGGTGGAGAGAAGGGGGGGGGAATTTTGGAACACAAGGTTTTACAAACATGAATGTTGAAGTCTATCTTTGCATATATTTTGAAAATAAAAGCTATTTTAAAAAGTGAGCTTCCATTTTGGGAAGCTAGGAGATACAGAAATGGTTATTTAGGGTGGCCAACCCTAGATGTTCTATTGAGGCCTCTAGAAACAAGAAAAACACATTATCGTAAGAGTACTGGGGGGAAGACTGATAGATGATCTACTTTATGTTCCAGAACAAAATCATAATGGTTAGTGTTCCCTTTCAGATTAGACAAATCTAACAAATGGATAAACCAAAAAATGCCAAAGACCTGAATAGAACTTTAACAAAGTTTGATATGACAAACTCCTGGAGACTGATGAATACAAATAGAAAGGATCATATGTATTTTTCAGCTGAGGGTGATATCTTCATCTTCATATAAGATGACCATGTGCTTTTGCATAAAAACCTTGAACAAATATAAAAAAGCAGAAACAGTAAATACACATTGTAGTGGCACAACATAATAAGAAATCATAATCAACAAAAAGCCTTTTGAAAAAAGGATTCAACAAGCCATTCTCCAAATGATAAATGGTCAAAGGATATGAGCAGACAATTTTCAGATGAAGAAATTGAAACCATTTCTAGTCATATGAAAAGGTGCTCTAAATCACTATTGATCAGAGAAATGCAAATTAAGACATCTCTGAAGTACCACTATACACCTCTCATATTGGCTAAGGTGACAGAAAAAGATAATGATAAATGGTGGAGGGGATGTGGGAAAACTGGGACACTAATACATTGTTGGTGGAGTTGTGAACTGTTCTGACCATTTTGGAGAGCAATATGGAACTATGCCCAAAGGGCTATCACACTATGCAAACCCTTTGGTCCAGCAGTGTCTCTACTGGGCTTGTACCCTAAAAAGATCATAAAACAGGGAAATGGACTCATATGTATAAAAATATTTGTAAGTATCCCTTTTTGTAGTAGCAAGAAGATGGAAACTGAGTGAATGCTCATCAGTTGAAGAATGGCTGAGTAAGTTATGGTATATGAATGTTATGGAATATTATTGTTCTATAAGAAACGATCAGGAGGATGATTTCAGAGAGGCCTGGAGAGACTTGCATGAACTGATGCTGAGTGAAGTGAGTAGAACCAAGAGAACACTGTACATGGCAACAACAATATTATACAATGATCAATTCTGAGAGACGTGACTCTTTCCAACAATGAAATGATTGAGGCCAATTTCAATGATTTTGTGATGAAGAGAACATTCTATACACACACACACACACACACACAGAGAGGATTGTGAGAACTGAGTATGAATCACAACGTAGTATTCTCACCTTTTTTTGTTTTTTTTTTGTTTCTTTCTCATTTTTTCCCTTTATGATATATTTTTTGTGTGTGTGCAGCATGATAATTATGGAAATATGTATAGAAGAATTGCACATGTTTAACATAGATTACTTGCTGTCTAGGGGACAAAGTGGGAGGAAGGGAGGGAGAAAAAAATTGGAACACAAGGTTTTGCAACGGCAAATGTTGAAACTATACATGTGTTTTAAAAATAAAATCTTTATAAAAAAAGAAAAAAGGATTCAAACTTAATGGGGAATAAATAATTTAATCAAATAATGGGTTTGGAAAGATCAAAGGAAAAAATCACAGAAACAGATAATTTCATTTAAAAATATGACAACAATAAGATAACAGACTAAAACTTTTGGGATATAGTCAAAGCAATCCTGAAAAGAAAATGTACTTGTCTAAACATTTTTATCAACAAAAGAGATTAAGAACAGGTCAATGAGCTAAACATGAAACTAAAAAAAAATAAATAAATTTAACTAATTAAATATAAAAATAGAAATTCTTAAAATCAAAGAAGAGACTAACAAAACAAAGCAAAAAAAAAAATTCCATTAAATTAATAAATAAAATATGGACCAAAGGACAGGGTTTGATTTTGCAAGGCAGTGGAAGAGGTAACCTGACAATAAATTGTGACCAGATTAAGGAATTTCAGAATTCATGAACATGGAAGTGGTACATTTGTGCCTGATGGCAAAATCAAGGGAATGACCATCCTTGTAGGTAGCTGACATTCATAGGAATGGAGAAGTAGGCTGTAAGAAAGAAGTAAGTTCAGGAATTAAGATGTTATAGTGAGTAACAATATTTACATTGAAGGCCTCTAGTATGAGGACAGAAGTTGAGGGGAAAAAAAAAGATTATGAGGCAGCATCAGTTGGGGAATGTCTAAATAAGTTAGGATATATGA
Source organism: Myrmecobius fasciatus (assembly GCA_023553655.1). Lineage (NCBI taxonomy): Eukaryota > Metazoa > Chordata > Mammalia > Dasyuromorphia > Myrmecobiidae > Myrmecobius > Myrmecobius fasciatus. The sequence continues at coordinate 10,671 of JAJPUD010009133.1, read as the reverse complement.
ATGTTATAGAATATTATTGTTCTACATAATCAGCAGGATGATTTCAGAAAGGCCTGGAGAGACTTGCATGAAGTGATCTGAGTGAAGTGAGTAGAATCAGGAGAACATTATACACAACAACATATGATGATGTTGGTGGAACTGTGAACGGATCCAACCATTCTGGAGAGCAATTTGGAACTATGCCCAAAAAGTTATCAAACTGTGCATGTCCTTTGACCCAGCAATGTTTCTACTGGGCCTATATCCCAAAGAGATCTTAAAGGAGGGAAAGGGACCCACATGTGCAAGAATGTTTGTGGCAGCCCTTTTTGTAGTGGCTAGAAACTGGAAGCTGAGTGGATGCCCATCAATTGGAGAGTGGCTGAATAAATTATGGTATATGAATGTTATGGAATATTATTGTTCTATAAGAAAAAATCAGCAAGATGATGCTGAGCGAAATGAGCAGAACCAGGAGATCATTATACACGGCAACAAAAAGACTATATGATAATCAATTCTGATGGACATGGCTCTCTTCAACAATGAAATGCTTCAAACCACTTCCAATTGGTCAGTGAAGAAAGCCGTATACACCCAGAGAGAGGGATATGAAATGTGGACCACAAAATAACATTTTCATGCTCTCTATTGAGGTTTGCTTGCTTTGTGTTTCCTTTCTCAGATTTTTTTTCTTGTTGATACGATTTTTCTTGCACAGCAAGATATGTGGAAATATATATACATATATTCGACTTGTCAAGTATTTTAATATAATTAACATGTAGTAGACTTCCTGCCATCTAGGGGAGGGTTGGGGACTGGGGGGAAAAATTCGTAACAGAAAGCTTTGTAAGGGTTAATGTTGAAGAATTACCCATACATACGTTTTGCAATTAAAAAGCTTTAATAAAGTGCATTTTAAAATAAAAAAAAAACCAACCAAAAAAGTATATGATGAACTCTGATGGATGTGGCTCTTTTCAACAATGAGAAAAATTGTCTGGGGGGAGGGGGAATGAAAAAATGTGAAACACAAGGTTTTGTAAAGGGGAATGTTGGAAACTATCTTTGCATATATTTTGAAAATTAAAAGCTATTATTTAAGAAAAAAAATTGTAAGGCAGGCACTAACCTCATTGAGGAAGGAAGATGAGTGTTCTTAAGGGCAGTAAAAAATAGCTACAAAAATTTTGATTGGGTAATAATGTACAGGGCCAGAGGTAAGGTAATAGCCTAGAACTTCAACAAGGGTTAATTATTACTCTGTGAGCTTGGGCTTGTTCAAATATGCAGGCTTACTACTCTTCTGTAACCAAGGTTGAGAACAGGTCATATTGACCCATTGCTGACTTTAGATCAAAGAAGTGCTGCTAGCACAAGGATGTAATTAATCTGGAAGTCACCAATATGAACATATAAGCATCAGGAAATCATGTATGATATAAATTTAAGATACCTTGGTGAGGAACAAGGTATTACAAACTAGACAATTTATGATTATCTTTCAGTAAACAGATTATTACTGCTAGTTAATATTTAGCTAGAATGTAACCATGGAATGGACACTAAGTAACTTGGAGATATCTGGTGTTATTGCAACACTAGCTCAAAGAGTATATAAATCCTGGCTCTCATATCAATAAGTAGACTACTTTGCTGAAACACTCACCTGTCCTGAATCATATTTTCTCCTCTGCGAGGCCCTTGAGCTGGTCTCATAATAAATATGGATTGAGTGAGCCTCAAAGAAAGTGAATTACTGGTGATGATGGGAGAGAAAGAATCCCAAGTGGCAAGGAAGAGCATCAAGTATTCTAATTGTCCCACTTCAACTACTAAATCAGAAGAAAATTAATGAAATGCAGCCAAAGATGGAAAAAGAAACATCAGGAAGATGCTTTTGTGAGAGCCAGAAAATAAATGGAAGGAGTAGGAAAGTTAAAGATTTAAGAAAGCAAGTTTGTTGCTTATGGAACCTATTCCAGAGAGTGAACTAGAAGAGGTAGATAGCTTTAAAGTGGGACATTTTGTGTGTGTGTGTGTGTGTGTGTGTGTGTGTGTGTCTGGGAGGGGAAGGCAGGGAGGGGCTGGGGGTAGTTTTGGTGGAGAGGAATGGGAATAAGAGATTGGGCGGTGGGGAATGGAGAATAGGGACTGTGGTTTGAATGACAGCATTAGAATCACTGAAAGGTTGTGGCTACAGGGAAGATTTTGTTAATCACTGAGATTTTCTTTGTCCCTATGAGAGTTTAGCTTTAGTATGGCATCCACTCTGTTCCTTAGGCAGTTCAGGTGCTTGGAGCTGATACTGAAGTTGATAAACTCTCCTTTATCCCAAGGTGGGAAATGGGGATGGAAACCTGATGGAATTTTTTCTCTTCCTTTTTGGAAGGGAGGATTCTGGTGCCTAGAAAGGTATTTCTCTTCTTCCAGTAGAATTTAATGGTATTGTCTCCTCTGACCACAAAAGCAAGAGATTGGTGCATAATAGAATGATGAATAAATAAAGAAATGAATAAATAGATAAATAAGTAAATATAGATAGATAAATAAATGATGAATAAATGCTCTTCACACAGGAGGTTAGAGACCCAACATGAAGAAAGGGAAGACTGATCTTTAATTTGGTAAATATTACTTGAAGAATTGGGAATCATTTTGAGGAAATTAGTTTGAGGATAGTATTTCATATTATAAGCTTTCAATAAGCTCCAAATATATAAATTACATAGTTATAAAATATTGTATTATTATCAAATCATATGAATGAGGGAAAAGATTTAGACAAAACAAGGAACAGAGAATCACAGAATATAAAATGAACCATTAAAAACTATATAAAATATAATATATACATTTTTTTAAACACAAAGTCAATGCAGTTAAAAATAGAAGTTAAACAGTTAACTGGGTAGACTACATTTGATTTCTCTGATAAAAGTCTGATATCCAAGATATATATGAAATTGATGTAAAAAATAACAATATATACAAACAAGAGCCTTTCTTTGATGGTCAAAGGACAGGAGCAGACAGTTTCTAAAAGAGGAAAGACAATTTATGAACAACCATAAGAAAAAATTGCTCTAAATAACCAATTATATGAGAAGTACAAAATAAAACCATTCAGAGCTTCTACCTCATACCAATAATATTGACAAAGAAGACCAAAAAAAAAAAAAAAAAAGATAATAACATTTGCTGGAAGGGGAAAGTACATTATGAATTGATCTAGCTATTCTGGAAAGCAGTTTTTGTTGTTGTTGTTTGTTTGTTTGTTTTACATTATCTTGAAAATGTTATGGGGTTTTTGTTGTTGTTGTTTGTTTGTTTGTTTGTTTTGCTGAGGCAATTGGAGTTAAGTGACTTACCCAGGATCACACAGCTAGGAAATGTAAATATCTGCGACCAGATTGGAACTCAGGTCTTCCTGACTTCAGGGCTGGTGAAATGTTATGTTTTTTTAAAAAGAAAGTGACATGGGCAGCTAGGTGGCACAGTGGATAGAGCACCAGCCCTGAGGTCAGGAAGACCTGAGTTCAAATCTGGCCTCAGACACTTAACATGTCCTACCTGTGTGACCTTGGGCAAGTCACTTAACCCCAATTGTCTCAGCAAAAAAAAAAAAAAAAAAAAAAGAAAGAAAGTGACTTGTTCAATTTGTTTACTTACAAAGAAAAGCAAGTCCTGCATAATCAAGATTCTCTCTTCTTTCACAGTACATATGAAAATGCTCATTTTACTTGGTATTTAATTTCAAAACAAAAATAGGAAAACTCACTGAGATAAGAAAAATTTTTTTAATAAAAATGTTGAGAATTATTTTATAGCATTATGCAAAATAATGACAATAATTTAGCACTATACCTGAGATCATACAGTGTAAAAAGATAAAATTACAAAAGTAATAATATATTATTTCATTTATGGAGAGGAAGATAACTTTGCATCTATGGAAAAAATTATTGAAGAAAAATGAACAAATTATGAAATATAAAAATAAAACCGTTTTGTAAAAAAATTATTTATATGGCAGCTAGGTGGTGCAGTAGAGAGGGCACCAGCCCTGACCAGGAGGACTTGAGTTCAAATCTCATCTCAGACACTTAACACTTCCTAGCTGTGTGACTCCAATTGCCACAACAACAACAAAAGAAAAGAAAGAAAAGAAAGAAAAAAGAAAAAATCATTTACAAAATAAAAGTAAAATAACTAGAATAGGGAAAAATATCTCTGTCAAATATATCTGATGAAATCTGGCATCAAAGTATAAGGAAATTATTTTCTTTTTTTTAAATTAAACCTTATTTTCTAAACATATGCATGGATAATTTTTCAACATTAATCCTTGTAAAACCTTGTGTTACAATTTCCCCTCTTTCCTCCACCTGCTCCCCTAGATGTCAAGTAATCCAATATGTGTAAAACATGATAAAAAATATGTTAAATCCAACATATGCATACATATTTATACAATTATCTTGCTGCACAAAAAAAATCAAAAAGGAAACAAAATGAGAAAGAAAATAAAATGCAAGCAAACAACAACAAAAAGAGTGAGAATGCTATGTTGTGATCCACACTCAGTTCCCACAGTCCTCTCTGTGTGTAGATGGTCCTCTTCATCACAAGATCATTGGAACTGGATTGAATCATCTCATTGTTGAGAAGAGCCACATCTATCAGAATTGATCATCGTATAATCTTGTTGTTGCCATGTACAATAATCTCCTGGTTCTGCTAATTCTGGAAAGCTACTTGGAACCCTATCCCAAATGTCACTAAATTGTGAGTATATCTTTTGACCTGAAAACACTAGTAGCTATGTCCTTATGATATAAAATAAAGAGGTAAAGGACCCATAAATATGAATATATTTATTGAAGCATTTTTAGGTGTGTGTAGCAAAGAAGTAGAAATGAAATGTGAATGCATTCCTTAGAATAATAAAAATCTAAATAATTTATGATATATATGAATAAGTGGAAATGGAATATTCAATTCTTTTCTTGCTTTTCAATGAGGTGACTTTGTATTTTATCTTTTGAAATTTATTGTAATATATAGTGTCAAACTGGGTATGGCCCTCGATGCAGTGGGAAATCTCATTTCACTAAGGATCAGTTCATGTAAGTCTCTCCAGGCATCTCTGAAATCATCCTGCTGATCATTTCTTATACAACAATAATATTACATAACATTCATGTACCATAACTTATTCATCCATTCTTCAACTGTTGGGCATCCACTCAGTTTCTACTTTTTTGCCACTACAAAAAGGGCTGCTACAAACATTTTTGTACATGTGGGTCCCTTTCTCTTCTTTATGATCTCTTTGGGATACAGATCCACTAGAGACACTGCTTGATCAAAGGGCATTCACAGTTTCATAGCCCTTGGGTATAGTTTCATATTGCTCTCCAGAATAGTTGGATCAGTTCATCACTCCATCAACACTGTATTAGTGTCCTAGTTTTCCCACATCCCCTCCAACATTCATCAGTATCCTGTCATCTTAGCCAATGTGAAAGGTGTGTAGTGGTTCATAGTATTCTCTCCTTTCTTCTTAAAATGGTAGACAATTTGATATAGATATATGAGTGCTATCAATTAAAATATATTTCCCTATTAATCATAGTTGTGAAAAAAGAAACAGATCAGAAGAGGAGAAAAAAAGAATAAAGTAATCAAAAGATACATGCTTCAATCATTTTCAGAGTCCATCAGTTCTTTATTTAGTGTACAGATAGCATTTTCCTTCTTCAGTCTTTTGTAATTGCCTTAGATCATTGTGCTCCTAAGAAGAGCTGAGTCATTCATAGATCATCACACTATGTTGCTGATTCTGTGTACAATCTTTTCCTGGTTCTGTTTATTTCACATCAGTTTGGTTTTTTAGTTTTTTTTTTTTTTTTTCTGAAATCTGCCTGTTCATCATTTCTTATAGCACAATAAGATTTCATTATATTCATATACGGCAGTTTGTTCAGCCATTCCCCAATTGATGAGAATTCTTTCAATTTCTACAATTTTGCCTCCAGGAAAAGGGTTACTATAAATATTTTTGCACATGTAGGCCCTTTCCCTCTTTTTATGATCTCTTTGGAATAATAAAGACCTAGTAATGGTATATGCTAGATCTAAAGATTTGCACAGTTGCCCTTTGTTCATAATTCCAACTTGCTCTCCAGAAAGCTTGGATCAATTCACAATTTTTTATCAGCACATTTCCCACATTCTTTCCAGCATTGATCATTTTTTTGTCACATTAGTAAATCTGAAAGGTGTGAGGTCGTACTTCTGAATTGCTTGTATTTGCATTTCTCTCAAAAATGATTTAGAGCACTTCTTCATATTTCTATATTATTTTTGATTTCATGATCTGAAAACTACCTGTTCATTTCCTTTGACCATTTATCAGTAGAGGAACGGTTTTTATTCTTATACATTTGATTCAATTCTCTATATATTTGGGAAATGTGGCCTTCATCAGAAAAACTTGCTGTAAAGATCATTTCCCATCTTTCTGCTTTCCTTGAAAAGTACATTTTTAACAAAAGAAAATGTGAATTCAGAGTTCAAGTTTGAAGTCTTTAGCATAGCTATTTATGCCAGAGTAAGGAAACAGTAAGAAAAAAATAGCTGCTTGATTAATCAGATAGTTTGTCAACATTGCTAAGTCCTTTGTGCCTTCTTACAAAGAATAACAGGACTGGAAGTGAGTGCTATGAATTTTCTCAAAGTGATTGGGGGAAGAGAGATACTGAAGGAAACATCTAGTATATTGATAAAAGAATAGCCAACATAGCATCAAATGAAGTCAGTGGTGTTTTCTCCAAAATTCACTTTAGAAAATTCTTAATACTAGATGTGCAAAAGTCTTGATCATAAGATGTGGGGATATGAATATACTTTCCAGAGTTAAAGAAGAAAAGAGATTGTGATTGGGTGGCATAAAAATTACCAGAGCAGCAGTCACAGAATAAGGATTGGGCAGGTTCAAAGGTCCCCCCCAGCCAGGATAGTGTGGCCTCTAGATGGGCTCTAGAGAGCTGAGTGAAGTAGGAATCATGGCAAGAATGTGGCATGAAAGACTACTTCTTGTTCCTTGTAGGCTAGGCACTTATATACAGGTATGACCTCTCTGACCTCCTAAGACCTACCTGGGGAGTGCAAGTCCAGCACTGGATTTCTGGGAGACAATTAGTGTCCCAATTAATCATCTCTCACAGCACATATTCCATTAACAGTGAAAGCAATGATAAAGCAAAGAAAGTGGGTGTTTTGCCTATGACACATCATATTTAGTGTCACCTCAAGCTCTCAGTATGAATAAAGATAATGCTTCATCACTTGTCTGGAAACAGTCTCATACCAGCTAGTTGAGGCCAGATTTTCTTTGAAATTCTTTTCATGCTCCCATCTAATTCAGATTTCATTGTAAACTCATAGGAAATTTACTAGATAATTTCTTTGTTCTCTTCTCAGTGATCACTGCTAATGATTTCTTCCCCAAAATATATAGTACTTACCAGGTTCTCACAAATTCTTGATAGAATTTTTTAACAATATAATTACTTGGGGCAGCTAGGTGGTTCAGTAGATAGAACACCAGCCCTGAAGTCAGGAGAACCCGAGTTCAAATCTGGTCAGACACTTAACACTTCCTAGATGTGTGTCCCTTTGCCTCAGAAAAAAAAAAGTATATATATATAATCACTTATGACCCTTCTTGTGGGGAGGGATGTCACATCATCTTCTTCCTTTCACCTCCTCACCGCCACAGATTCTATAGGATTCATATATTCTCCCTAATTCCATTGGGAGAAGTATTTTATAATAAAACATTTTTTCACCTTTATTATCCAACATGATCCTCATTTCAAATGTAAAATGCTCTTCTCAATATTCCAATGGACTCTCAATGTCTGGTTCCAAGTGTAGGCTCTGTACCTCTCAAGGTTATATGAGTTTTAGATAAATCTCATCTCTGCTTCAGTTTCCTCCTCTAAGTTGATGAGGGTTGGACTAGAGGATTCCCTTTCAGCTCTAAATGAAGTGACTTTTGATGTTTTAGGAGTTGGTGATATTCAAGGATATTATCGTGGACTTCACTGAGGAGTGGGGACTCAGAACTGGGCATTCTCAGAAGGAGCTGTACAAGGAGGTCATGCTGGAGAATGTCCAGAATCTGCTGTCCCTAAGTAAGGATCATTTCCTGTTCCACAGCAGACAGTTGATTCATACTGTGTTGCATCTCATAAACTGGATTGAATGCACAATCATCTGCTGAGTGTACCATGTTTCCTCCATTCATTTTGGTCTTGGCTGTAGCCTTTTTGAGTTAAATAATTTACCATCAGTCAGGTAGCTGACCTTACTGCCATATTTGTTAGGCAAGCTCCCTGAAAACATGATAAAAAGAATGGGAGAAGATTCTGGTAAGATGGCAGAATAGGACAAGAAATGCAGAGAAATGAGAAAGAAAAATGCAAGCAAATAACAACAACAACAAAAAATGGAAATACCATGTTGTGATTCACACTCAGTCCCCACAGTACTCTCTCTGGTGCAGATGGCTCTCTCCGTCACAAGACAATTGGAACTGGCCCGAATCACCTCACTATTGAAAAGAACTACATCCATCAGAATTGATTATCATATAATCTTGTTGTTGCCATATATAGTGATCTCCTGGTTTTGCTCACTCCATTTTGCATCAGTTCATGTAAGTCTTCCAGGCGTCTCTGAAATCATCCTGCTGATCATTTCCTATAGAACAATAATATTCTATGACATTCATAGACCATAACGTATTCACTCATTCCCCAACTGATGAATATCATCTTTTTTTTTTTTTTTTTTTTTTTGCTTTTTGCTGAAGCAATTAGGGTTGTGACTTGCCCAGGGTCACACAGCTAAGGAATATTAAGTGTCTGAGATCAGATTTGAATTCAGGTCCTCCTGACTTCAGGGCTGGTGCTCTATCCACTGCGCCACCTAGCTGCCCTGAATATCATCTTTTTCTTTTTAACTTTTGTCCTCACATAGAAGCCTATTGTTACTCATTGACATATCTTAGTTCCTGAATTTAGTCCTTTCATGTGACCTACTTCTTCATCCTTATGGACGACAGCTACACACAAGGATGGTCATACCTTTGATTTTGCCATCAGGCACAAATGCCCCATTTCCATGTTCATGAATTCTGAAATTCCTTAATCTAGTCACAATTTATTGTCATGCCATTTCTCCCACTGCCTTGAAAAATCAAACCCTGTTCTTTGTCCTTACCATAGCCAACTACTCAATCTCTTAGTTCTTTCTTAGGACATTACCCCTGCAGTAGTTACATTCTCCTCTCCTCCCAGTCTTGTCCCCTTGGTAAACCCAGTTCAGTTTACACTGCCCTCTCCTTTTGATCCTTTTGTTTTACAAAAATCTATTTTCTTTCTCTCAGACCTATTCCTTTCACTGAGAACAATCAAAGAAAACAAATTTCCAAACTGGTCATGTCTAAAAAATATTTTGTATCTATTAATATAATAATGTGATTCTTATTATTTATATAGTCTATTATGTTTATAGTTTTCTTAATACTGAATCAAACCAACTTTTCTGGCATAAATCCAATAAGGTCATGATGTGTAATCTTTTTTGAATACTGTATTATAAGTTCTTTGCTAACATTTTATTCAATATTTTTGCATTGGTATTCAGAAAGCATATTGATCTGTAGTTTTGTTTCTCTGCTTTATTTCCCTCTGGTTTAAATATTATGACCACATATATCTCATGTTTAAAAAATATTACAATCCCTTCTATGAATATTTTGGTAAAGAATACATGTAGTGCTGGAAATAGTTATTTGTAAAATTTTTGCTATAATTTTCTTGTAAATCTATCTGATTCTGGAATGCTAAAATTTCCTTAAGATAACTTTGACTAAGCCATTCTCCAATGGATAAATGGTCAAAAGATATGAACAGACAATTTTCAGACGAAGAAATTGAAACTATTTCTGGTCACATGAAAAGGTGCTCCAAGTCACTATTGATCAGAGAAATGAAAATTAAGACAACTCTGAGATACTATTACACACCTGTCAGATTGGCTAAAATGACAGGAAATGATAATGATAACTGTTGGAGGGGATGTGGGAAAACTGGGACACTGATACATTGTTGGTGGAACTGTGAACGGATCCAACCATTCTGGAGAGCAATTTGGAGCTATGCTCAAAAAGTTATCAAACAGTGCATACCCTTTGACCCAGCAGTGTTTCTACTGGGCCTATATCCCAAAGAGATTTTAAAGGAGGGAAAGGGACCCACATGTGCAAAACTGTTTGTGGCAGCCCTTTTTGTAGTGGCAAGAAACTGGAAATTGAAAAGATGCCCATCAATTGGAGAATGGCTGAATAAATTATGGTATATGAATGTTATGGAATATTATTGTTCTGTAAGAAATGACCAACAGGAGGATTTCAGAGAGGATTGGAGAGACTTGCATGAACTGATGCTGAGTGAAATCAGCAGAACCAGGAGAACATTATACACAGCAACAAGACTATACGATGATCAATTTTGATGGATATGGTTCTCTTCAACAATAATGTGATTCAAACCAGTTGTGCTGTGATGAAGATAGTCATATACATCCAGAGAGAGGCCTGTGGGAACTGAG
>JAJPUD010009132.1:66787-78687 GCA_023553655.1 Myrmecobius fasciatus | reverse complement strand
TTTTGTAAATAAAAAGCTTTATAAAAAAAAAAAAGATATGCAATGTTACTACTCAAATGAGTATTTGTGTCCAGAGAGGAGAAAGCAACAATTTACCCAATGGAATTAAATATTCAAGGTGTAATTTTAAGAATTGGTAAAGATTCACTTCATAGTTCTGTTCAAATCACATCAAGTGATCTTGTACCCATTCTTCAGATTATTTTTCCCGGCAACTTCACATCTCTAGATTCTGGATTTATGATCACCTAGTTGTACTCTGCCAGAATTTAGGTTCTTTCAGTTCCTGATGATCTGTATTGATTTTTATGTTGGTTTAGTTCCTGTCTCTGTTTTGCAAGTTATGTTACTAGAAAGTCTGCCTAAAATGACTGACAGAGTTACTCTATGTTATTCCTGTAGTGATTATCTCCAATCATGTGGTGTTTGGTACATTGATTCATTTGCTTCTATCTTCTATATGATTAAATTGAGAAAAGAAAAAAATTGTTTTACCTAGCCTTTTGCTCATTGGATTTTTTGACTACAAGCATTTTTGCCTTCAAGAATTTTATCGTCCTGCCTAGTATAACCTTTCTTTAAACTTTGGCCCCTGCACATTCAATGTATCAGCTTATCTGGTTCTAAACGTCAAGCTCCATTACTATCTCTTATCCTGAGACCTTGCTGTAGCTCTTTTCACCAGTTTCTTAAACTACGTTCACAAATGCATGTCTATCACATTCAAGTTTAACAGAATCCCTCCTATAAACTCAGACATATTACAACTAAATTGGCAATTAATCATGTGCTAATACATGTCATTTTATACAATGCCATGCATTTTATTAAATAGAACCACAGCTAGTATAAAAAGTCAGCCTCTGGAGTCAAGAAGATCTGTTTTCAAGCAAATATAAGATGTCACTTAACATTTAATACCACCGAGGGGCAGCTAGGTGGCGCAGTGGTTAGAGCACCAGCCCTGAAGTCAGGACGACCTGAGTTCAAATCTGGTCTCAGACACTTCCTAGCTGTGTGACCCTGGGCAAGTCACTTAACCCCAATTGCCTCAGCAAAAAGCAAAAAGCAAAAAAAAAAAAAAAAAACAAAAAAAAAAAAAAAACATTTAATACCACATATATGAATGTAATGTAATTTTATTGTTCTATAAAAAGTGATCAGCAGGCTGGTTTCAGAGAGGTCTAGGGAGACTTGCAAGGACTGGTGTTGAGTGAAGAAAGCAGAACCAATAGAATGTTGTACAAAGCAACAACAAGATTATGTGATGATCAATTTTGATGGACTTGGCTCTTTTCAGCAAAAAGGTGATTCAGGACAATTCCAATAGACTTGTGATAGAGAGAGCCATTTGCATCCAGAGAGAGAAGAACTATGGAGACTGAGTATGGATCACAACATAGTATTTTCACCTTTGTTGTTTGTTGTTTGCATGCCTATTTGTTTTTTCCTCTCATTTTTTTTCCTTTTTTGATCTGATTTTTCTTGTGCAGGATGATAAATGTGGAGATATGTTTGGAAGAACTGCACATGTTTAGCCTATATTGGATTGCTTATTCCAAGGAAGTGGGGAGGTGAAGAGGGAAGGAGAAACATTTGGAACAAAGGTTTTGCAGGGGTGAATGCTGAAAACTATCTTTCCATTGGTTTTGAAAAATGAAAAGCTATTATTATTATTTTTTTAAAAGCATTTGATACTGTAAGTAACTAATTTGTTAATTACAGATTTACATTTGCGGAGTGGGCCTTGCTTGGAACCGATGAACTAAACCAAAGAAATCATAGATCTGAGGGACAAAAGATTAGCTTTTCTTATTTTTACATCCTTTTTCCCCCCACAGCATTTGAGGTAGGTCTTGAGAGCAACAAGTATGGTATAACATCCATAGGTGTTTAACAGATACTTAAAAATGAATAAAATAAAGTAATATTCAACAAAGCTCCTTTGATTTCTGAAAAAGGAAAATGTCACAAGAAGGAAATTACAATGAATTTTCACTTACTCCATTCTGCACTATTTATATAAAATAAACGTCAAGTAAAATTTACGGCAAGTAAATTGTCTTTTTGTGTTACTTAAAATACCTTTCCTTATAATTTAAATGATGGTTATTTCTTAAATTGGTAAGTAGGAAATGGGATTCAGAAGCAATGAGATAGCTTTGTAATCACCAGCAGAATGAACAATTTATAAAGTTTATGAATGGAAAGGTGCCACCTAGCTGCTGCCCCCACAATTACAAATTGCAAATGTACCATTACACAAAGCACCTTTGTGCTCATTCTGAGACACTCCCAGGTAACTACCCTAACCCTAACCCTAACCCTAACTCCATATATATCATACTTTATCATTGGCCTCAAGGCACAGGAAGAAACAAACAGCCCCCATATCAATTTAAATAGTTACCTATGAATCTGTGATATTAGGAGAAAAAAAATAACTATTTCTCTCTGAAAGTTAAGTAAATTGCTGGTGAGATTTAGATTTTGACAATTTTAGATACCCTCAAAGACATCTATGACATCTTTACTCATTAATTAATGTTTTTATTTCAATAATGATAACAAGGACAAATGTTTGTTTAGACCACATCTTATAACTTTCAAAGCACCATCATATAAACATTGCATTATATTCTCCTCATTTTGAAGATGAAAAAACCAAGTTTCACATGCATTAAATGGATTAGGATTTGAACTCTGGTTTCCTGATTCCAAAGTGAGAGATGTTTCTCCTAACTTATTATATCTTACAGAATAAGGGAAACTGGATGAAATGTAAAAGGACCAGCAATGGGGAAAAAGATAGATTCTCCTGCCAAAGGTCAGTGTCAGCAATTTCTAGAAAAATTCTAGAAGAATTCAAAAAACAGGTTATTTAATGATGAGCTTATTTATATTCTTTAAAAAGAGAGAAAGATAATCATTATGAGTCAGTTTTGATTAAATAAGAACAAGCTATTCTGGGCTAATCTCATTTCTTTTTTTAAACAGATTAGTTGACCAGCTCAAGGCAGGTAGGTGGCACAGTAGATAAAGTGAAAGCCCAGGAATCAGTTGGACCAGAATCTAAATCTGGTGTCAGATACTTTCTAGTTGTGTGACCTTGGGTAAGTTACTTAACCCTGTTTGCCTCAGTTTCCTCATCTATAAAATGAGCTGTAGACTGAAATGGCATATCACTCCAGTATCTCTGTGAAAATAACCCCAAAATGGAGACATGAAGAGTGCAAAACAATTGAAACAACTCAACAACAAGACTAATTTAGGGGCTTGCTTGGGACTTGAAATATCTGGATTCAATAAATTTATGTAATAAACTAGAGTGGATGAGATTTATACTCAGCTAGGCAATGGATTGGGTGCTGGGACTGAAGTCAGGAAAACCTGAGTTCAAATCCCACCTCAGGAACTTGTGTGACTCCTAGACAAGTCATTTCATTTCTATTTGCCTCACTTTCCTTATTTATAAAATGGAAATAATAATAATACCTATCTCTCATGATGATGGTGAAGATAAAATGAGAAAACATTTATAAAGCATTTTGTAAGCTTTTAAGTGCTATATAAATGCCAGTTGTTGCTATTATAATTAATTATGATTACTGGTTGACTACTCTGCCAGTGTGTATTCAGAATAGGTTGAATATCCAGATCTGTAATTTGTTGGTTTTTAATCATTTTGATTCTGAACTCATTTATGATTTTCTTGGCAAAGATACTGGAATAGTTTATCATTTCCTTCTCCAGCTCATTTTACAAATAAGGAAACTAAGGCAAACAGGATTAAGTGACTTGCCAGGGTCATATAGCTAGGTAAGTGGCTGAGGCCATATTTGAACTCAAGTTCCTGACTCCATGCTTGAGTACTCTTTCCACTGCCCCAACATATATGTATGGTTATCAAAATAACTTCCTCCATTGGCTATATCCAAAGTAATAGATATAGATATAGATACAAATGTGCAACTTGAATCCATCACTTCTCTGTCTGGAAATGGGTAGACTATTTCAGCATTGGTTCTCTAGTATCATGACTGGCCTTTGTGTTGACCAGTTCTTAAATCATTCAAAATTGTGTTTAGCATGTTATTGTATAATTGGTCTTAGGATTCAGGAGCACCAAGAGATTCATTCCAATCTACATCATATTTCCAAGTTTCTCTGAAAACATTCCCTTCTTCATTTCTTATTATTCTTCAGGAATATTCTACTAATTCAGATGCCATAATTTATTCAGTCACTCTTTAATGGATGTGACTCTATTAGGTTCTAGTTCTTTGCAAACATATACAAAAGGATGCTATATTTGCACATATGGATCCTTTTCCTCTTTCTTTGATATCTTTGAGAGCATAGGCTTAATAACAGTAAATTGCTGTGTTTTGCAAAGCTTAGTAACTCTTGAGTCATAATTCCAAATTGCTTTCTAAAATGACTGGCCCAATATACAACTCAATCAGTAGCTCACACTGTTTCCTACAGTTCCTCCAACATTTGCCATTATCCTTTTTGGAAAACTTTGCCAAAGTAAATGTAAGGTCAGTTAGTCAATAAACTTTTACTAAATTCCTATTATGCATGCTAAGTTCTGGAAATAAAAAGGCAAAAGATAGTACCTGCCCTGTAGGAGTTCATTGTTTAATGATGAAGGCAACATGATAATACTATGTACAAAAAATAGAGCTACATACAGATATAGATATAGATTTATTCATAAGTACATAAACCGGAGATAATCATACATGACTAGTATTAAGAGGAAAGCTTGCTGGAATGGGATTTTAGCTAGAAATTGGAGAAAAGTAGGGAAGTCAGGAGTGAAATGAAGAGAGAGAGATAGAGACAGAGACAGACAGAGAGACAAACAAAAAAGAGTGACAGAGCCACAGAGAGACAAAGAATGACAGAGACACATAGAGAAGCAGAGAAAGAGACACAGAGACAGGGAGAGGGACTGAGAGAAAGACAGAGATTTCAAGGCATGGGGGAACGGGAAGCCTTTTCTCGTTAATAACCTTCTCTCTCCTCAAATTATATTTATTTATCTATTTATATGCTATGTTATAAAAAAAGTTTTTGAAAGTAAGGTCAGTTTCTATTATCCCCATTGCCTTATCGTGCACATTATGCACATGTATATTATTATATGTCATATATAATATATATATAATATTACATTATAGGTACTCAATAAAGGCTTAGTGCCTTCAATTAATTTCTAAAATCAAAATGTTTCAGTGGCTGAAGATGGATTAGAAATAAAGTCTAGACTAATATCACAGAATTATAGAATCTGTGAGTTAGGAAAAAAATTTAATTCAACCTAGACATGAGGAAATTCCTGACCATGATATATATGTGGTCATCCAGCTTGCCTTTGAAAACCTCCCAGGAGGATGTACCCACCATTTTAGTGCTCTTCTCATAATTTTTCCTCTCACTTGAATATAAATGAAAATAGGAATTACTATTTGAGATTCCATTAATCTCCAGATTTAGATTCATGCTTAAAAGAAATAAGATGCTTTTGGATATCAGAACTTAATCTTTATGGTTTCTTTTCTTATTAATTTTCTTTGCAAAATCTTAGTTCCTTGATCTGTAGGATCTGGTACAAAATATTACTTTTAGCATATTAAAGTTCCAGAGTATAAAAGTTTTGCTCCAACTCTTGCTCCCCAAACCAAGGGTACCATGTGTCTCTTTTGTACATGTTTTGCATACATCTCTGATGAATTTATTATTTAAGTGGAATCTTAGAAAATGGTGACGTAAGAGCATATAGCTAAGAACATATACAGAACAATGGCACAAGTCTAGAAAAAATAAAGCCTCTAAAACTAAAATCCAGAATAATTTGGGAGATGGGAGTGAGGGTTGATAGCCAAAGATTTTGATGGTAGATATGTTTTGCTTTACTTTGCTTTAAGTTATGATAAAAAGAATGAAAGAATCCAGAATTGAAATAGGTCTAGCACTTGGGGAGCTATGAAATGACAACAAAAGTTGGGTGAAAGCAGAATCATTTCATTCCTCTTTTCTTTCTATTTTCCTTATGAAGGAGAATTATCTACAAATTATAAAGGATTGAAAAAAAGTTTATAAGGGTAATTGAAACTCAAGATGATTGATAAGATAATAAGGGAGCACCTAACCTCCTTAAATGAATTCAAGTAACCTAACACAGATAAATTATATCCCAGGTCAATAGTTTTCAAACATTTTTGTTCCAAAACCCCTTTACATGCTTAAAAATTACTGAGGATATTCAAAGAGCTTTTGTTTATGTGAAATACATTTATTGATATTCATACATTCGAAATTAAAACATCTTAGTATTATTATGAAAATAGTTTATGCTTTGTGACTCCCTTAAAAAGAAATTTGGAGATTCTAAGGGTTCCCTGGGACATACTTTAAGAATGCCACCATAGGGTACTACAATAACCTAAAGTTGTGATTGTGATTATTGATATCATTAGTCAATTTTGAGGAATCATAAAGAATAGGAAAGGTATGCAAGGACCAAAGAAGGGCAAATGTTATGTTTTTTCAAAAGGGAAAGAAGTCAAACCTTGTGCTTGATGTTGATCACAGGTACAATTTTAGCATGGGTTATTTATTAGCTTAATAAAATTGTTGAGAATTAAGGGGGAAATGTCGATTATTATGAAACCGCATGGGTTTGTCAAAAGCAAACCAATAAGGGCAATCTCATTTCTTTTTTCTTTTGTCAGGTTTACTACAATAACAAAGGCTTTAGATATTTTATTTGAATTTTTTGAAGGTATTTGAAAAAATCTTACATTATTATAGTAGTCAAAACAATGGCAAGTTGAATAATTATTTAATTAGGTAGAATAAGTATTTAACTATTGTTAAAGAACCATATCCAAAAAGTATTAATTAATATGTTGATGCCAACCTGGAAAGAAATTTATGGGTGAATCTGCCTGCCTCATACATATATCTCCCCATGCCAATCCATCTTCCATTGAACCAGCAAAGGAATTTTCCTAAAGCGAAGTTCCACCTATATCATCCTGCTCCCCTCCCCTGCAATAAAGTCCAGTGATTCCCTTTTGCATCCAAGAGCATTTGAAATTCAAATCCCTTCATAACCTAACTTCCTGCTACTTTTTCAGTCTTACACTTTATTCCCTACTTTATACTTTGATCCAGTGATGCTAGCCTCCTGACTGTTCCAAAAAAGAAGGTACTCTATCTCTTCAGGGCTAGGCATTTTATCTGACTTTCCTCCATATCTTCAATGCTCTCCTTCTTCATCTCAGCCTACTGACTTCTTTTAAGTACCAACTAAATTCTCATCTTTTCCAGGAAGCAGTTTCTCTACCCCTCTTAATTTTAGTGCCTTCATTCTAATAATTATTTCCTTTTAATACCATATGTAATATATTTGTACATATTTGTTTACTTGTCTTGTTCAATAAATTAAAAGCTCATTGAGAATAGATTGTCTTCAAGTAGGATTTATACCAGGAATGCAGGGATGGTTCAATATTAGGAAAACTATTAACATAATTGACTATATTAATAACCAAATTAACAAAAAACATATGATAATCTCAATAGATGCAGAAAAAGCATTTGATAAAATCCAACATCCATTCCTATTAAAAACATTAGAGAGTATAGGAATTAATGGACTTTTCCTTAAAATAGTCGGTAGCATCTATTTAAAACCATCAGCTAGCATCATATGTAATGGTGATAAACTGGAACCATTCCCAATAAGATCAGGGGTGAAACAAGGTTGCCCACTATCACCATTACTATTCAATATTGTATTAGAAGTGCTAGCCTTGGCAATAAGACAAGAAAAAGAGATTAAAGGAATTAGAGTAGGTCATGAGGAAACCAAATTATCACTCTTTGCAGATGATATGATGGTCTACTTAGAGAACCCTAGAGAATCAACTAAAAAACTATTAGAATTAATCCACAACTTTAGCAAAGTTGCAGGATACAAAATAAATCCACATAAATCATCAGCATTTTTATACATCACCAACAAATTGCAACAGCAAGAGATACAAAGAGAAATTCCATTCAAAATAACTATCGATAGTATAAAATATTTGGGAATATATCTGCCAAGGGAAAGTCAGGATCTATATGAGCAAAACTACAAAACACTCTCCACACAAATAAAGTCAGATCTAAACAATTGGAAAAACATCAAGTGCTCTTGGTTAGGTCGAGCGAATATCATAAAGATGGCAATACTACCTAAACTAATCTATCTATTTAGTGCTATACCAATCAAACTCCCAAGAGATTATTTAACTGAACTAGAAAAAATAACAACAAAATTCATCTGGAAAAACAAAAGGTCAAGAATTTCAAGGGAATTAATGAAAAAAATGCAAATGAGGGTGGCCTAGCTGCACCAGATCTAAAACTATATTATAAAGCAGTGGTCACCAAAACCATTTGGTACGGGATAAGAAATAGAGTAGTGGATCAGTGGAATAGCTTAGGTTCACAGGACAAAATACTCAATGACAATAGTAATCTAGTGTTTGATAAACCCAAAGACCCCAGTTTTTGGGATAAAAACTCACTATTTGACAAAAACTGCTGGGATAATTGGAAACTAGTATGGAAGAAATTAGGCATTGCCTCACACCTAACACCATATACCAAGATAAGGTCAAAATGGATTCATGATCTAGGCATAAGGAATGATATTATAAACAAATTAGAACAATGTAGGATGGTTTACCTCTCAGACCTGTGGAGGGGGAAAGAATTTGTGACCAAAGAAGAACTAGAGGTCATCATTAATCACAAAATAGATAAGTTTGACTATATCAAGTTAAAAAGTTTTTGTACAAACAAAATGAATGCAGACAAGATTAGAAGGGTAGCAGTAAACTGGGAAAATATTTTCACATCCAAAGGTTCTGATAAAGGCCTCATTTCTAAAATATATAGAGAATTGACTCAAATATATAAGAATTCAAGCCATTCTCCAATGGATAAATGGTCAAAAGATATGAACAGACAATTTTCAGATGAAGAAATTGAAACTATTTCCGGTCACATGAAAAGGTGCTCCAAGTCACTATTGATCAGAGAAATGCAAATTAAGACAACTCTGAGATACCACTACACACCTGTCAGATTGGCTAAAATGACAGGAAATGATAATGATAACTGTTGGAGGGGATGTGGGAAAACTGGGACACTGATACATTGTTGGTGGAACTGTGAACGGATCCAACCATTCTGGAGAGCAATTTGGAACTATGCTCAAAAAGTTATCAAACTGTGCATACCCTTTGACCCAGCAGTGTTTCTACTGGGCCTATATCCCAAAGAGATTTTAAAGGAGGGAAAGGGACCCACATGTGCAAAAATGTTTGTGGCAGCCCTTTTTGTAGTGGCAAGAAACTGGAAATTGAAAAGATGCCCATCAATTGGAGAATGGCTGAATAAATTATGGTATATGAATGTTATGGAATATTATTGTTCTGTAAGAAACGACCAACAGGAGGATTTCAGAGAGGACTGGAGAGACTTGCATGAACTGATGCTGAGTGAAATCAGCAGAACCAGGACAACATTATACACAGCAACAAGATTATACGATGATCAATTTTGATGGACATGGTTCTCTTCAACAATGATGTGATTCAAACCAGTTCCTATTGTTCAGCGATAAAGATAGTCATATACATCCAGAGAGAGGCCTGTGGGAACTGAGTGTGAACCACAACACAGCATTTTAATGCTTTCTGTGAATATTTCCATGCATTTTGTTTTCCTTCTTAGGTTGTTTTTTTCTTCTTCTCTTTCTAGATCTGATGTTTCTTGTGCAGTAAGATAACTGTATAGATATGTATACATGTATTGTATTTGTCATATAATTTATCCTATTTAGCATGTATTAGATTACCTGTCATCTAGGGGTGGGGGGTGAGGGGAAGGAGGGGAAAACTTGGGAAAAAAAGTTTTTGCAAAGGTCAATGTTGAAAAATCACTCATATGTTTTGTAAATAAAAAGCTTTATATATAAAAAAAGAGAGAATAGATTGTCTTTCACTTCTTTCTATATCCCCAACACAGGACAGTGGCTGGTAAGCATTCAATAAATGTTTATTGACTGGGTGGCTATCAAATCCTTAGAGGCAAACTGCAGGAGCTTTGCCTATTCTTTTTCAATATTTTTATAATGACTTGGATAGCAATCTATGTGGGTTTCCTTATCAAATCTATGGATTTCATAAAACTCATAATAGTTAAATAACCTAGAGATACAAGACACAAGACTGAAAGGAGAATGAAATTAGGAGAGGGTGGGTTATAAAAAGCTTTAAATGCCAAATAAAGTATTTTACATTTGATCCTGGATGTAACAAAGAGCCACTGGAGTTTACTGAGTAGCAAAATGGCATGATTGGGCCTGTGTTTTAGGAAAATTCCTTTTTGGATCACAGAATAGTTTTTTCACCTTTTGGTTGTTGTTTGTTTGCTTCTTTTTATTACTTTCTCATTTTTTCCCTTATGATATGATGTTTCTTATGTAGCATGATAAATGCAAATCAATGTTTAGAAGGAAAAAAAATTCCTTTGGTAGCAGAAAGGAAGATGGATTAGAGTGAGGAGAAACTATGGCAGGTAATCCAAAGATCAGGCTATTATAGGTAAGGAGTGAGGAAATGAGAGACTACACCAAAGTGATGACAAATATCAGGGAATATTTGAGAGATGTTGCAAAGATAAGATTAACAGAGTCACCCAGCTGTAAGTATTTGAAGTTGGATTTAAACTCATGTCCTCCTGATTCAAAGACCAGTGCCATTTCCACTGTGTCACCTAATTACTCCTGGAACATTAATTTAATGTAATAATAAGTGATTACCTAAACCCAAAGAAAGCATTAGATGCAAAACTAGAAGTCTTGCCAATAAATACAGGCAAAAAATAAAGATGTCCACTTTCTCTATGATTATTTGGTAGAAATACTAGCAATAGTATTGTCTATCTTATAGACAATATATATATATTGTCTCTCTCTATATATATGATAGACAAAGAGATATAAAACTATCCCTATTTGTTGATGACATAAAGATTTGTTTAGAAAATTAATTGGAATCATCATAGATGTTAATTGAGAGAACAAAGTTTCAGGCTGCAAAAAGTAACAGCATTTCCACATAATTATAACAGTAATTGCAAAAGGAAATGTTAGAAAAGGAAATCCAACTAAAAATAACAAAATGCATATTTATCAAATCTATCAAAACATATTGATCTCCTGTATGGATTCAATTACAAAGTTTTTCTTAAAGAACAATAACAAATAGCTGGAATAGTATTTATTAGTCATAGTTAAGCCATCCCAAAATAACAAAAAGGATATCACCAAAGTTAATTTTTAGATTTAATGTTATGCCAATCTAAGTATCAAAAGCATACTTTACAGAACACAATAATAAAAAAATTAATTTGAAGAAATTAAAGATCTCTTATATCCCAGGAAATAATGAAAAAATCTAGAGGCGAAAGGGAAATAGTACTTCCAGACCTCAAACTATATTACAAAACAAGAGTCATTATAACTTTTGGTACAGTCTAAAAATAGAAAAGTAGATTGACTGAACAGACAAGATACAAAAGAATAATTTAAAAAGAACTTAAAGTTTCAATATTCAATAAGCTTAATACATAAATTTATTAGAAAAGAATTCTCTATTTGATTAGAGCTGCTACCAAAAAAAAATAGAAAATGACTATAAATCAGACTTTAGCCAACATCTACACCATACTTTGCCACAGAAGAGATATGAAAAAACACCTTTCCTTACTTCTTTGCAGAGGCAGGAAATTGAATTAAATCACATATATTTTCAAATGTGAGAGGT
>JAJPUD010009132.1:4474-66687 GCA_023553655.1 Myrmecobius fasciatus | reverse complement strand
GGTTTTGATGATTTTTTTTCCTTTTTTTTACTCTCCTTTTTTTCTTTAAAATAAAAAGTCTTCACAACCCTGAGATACCACTTCACACCTGTCAGATTGGCTAAAATGACAGGAAAAGTTAATGATGAATGTTGGAGGGGATGTGGGAGGGCTGGGACACTGATGCATTGTTGGTGGAGCTGTGAATGGATACAGCCATTCTGGAGAACAATTTGGAGCTATGCTCAAAAAGTTATCAAACTGTACATACCCTTTGACCCAGCAGCATTTCTATTGGGCTTATATCCCAAAGAAATCATAAAGGAAGGAAAAGGCCCCACATGTGCAAGAATGTTTGTGGCAGCCCCTTTTGTGGTGGCTAGAAACTGGAAATTGAATAGATGCCCTTCAATTGGAGAATGGCTGAATAAATTATGGTATATGAATATTATGGAATATTATTGTTCTGTAAGAAATGACCAGCAAGATGATTTCAGAGAGGCTTGGAGAGACTTACATGAACTGATGCTGAGTGAAATGAGCAGAACCAGGAGATCATTATTCACGGCAACAACAGTACTATATGACGATCAATTCTGATGGACATGGCTCTCTTCAACAATGAAATGTTTCAAACCACCTCCAATTGTTCACTGAAGAAAGCCATATACACCCAGGGAGAGGGATGTG
Organism: Myrmecobius fasciatus; assembly: GCA_023553655.1. Lineage (NCBI taxonomy): Eukaryota > Metazoa > Chordata > Mammalia > Dasyuromorphia > Myrmecobiidae > Myrmecobius > Myrmecobius fasciatus. Next base: position 66,018 of record JAJPUD010009132.1, on the reverse strand, counting down.
AAATGTGGACCACAACATAACATTCTCATACTCCTTGATTGATGTTTGCTTACATTGTGTTTCCTTTATCTGATATATCGTTTGTGTAGACAAGATTTTTCTTGCACAACAATGACAAGTTTGGAAATATGTATACATATATTCGATTTACCAATATTTTAACATAATTAACATGTAGTGGATATCCTGCCATCTAGGGGAGGGGTGGGGAGTTGGGGGAAAGATTTGTAATGGAAAGCTATGTAAGGGTTATTGTTGAAGAATTACCCACACATATGTTATGCAACTAAAATTAAAAAAATAAAATTTAAAAAAAAATAAAATAAAAAGTCTTCATTATACAACATGGCTGTCTAGGAGGTATTGGAAGAGGACTTTAGGGGGAAATTTAGGTGATATAAAAACTTAAGATATCAATAAAAATTCATTTTAAAACCTCCTAAAGTTTTAAAGAACCTTTTAAGAACCTCAGTAATCATAATATCCTAGATAGCTCTCAAAACAGAATTAAATAAGGTCAAATATAAACTACTATGAATATTTCCAGTAAAGGTTTCCTTATAATTTATACCAACTACTTCATAGTTTTGTTTTGTTTTGTTTTTATAGGCTGAAACTCAGGAAGATATTTTATATAAATATATATATATATATATATATATATATATATATATATACGTATATAAAACCACTGCATGAACCTTTGTATAGAGATATCAGAAGAATATTTAGCATGGAAGTGGAATACACTTTGGTGAGAGGTCATGTGGAATCTCTCTGATTAGAAATCAATGAGATACAAAACTGACACTGCTGGAAAAACACATGTGACTATATACTGATCTCCAAGTCTCTCTGCTTTACTTTTTCTGTTGCTTTTTTCTGGAGCAGCAAAGGGAAACATGATTTCTCCCATGATTTCCCTGTCTGCCAACAGAATTACTGGTGACAAAGGAGAAGAACATAGCAGGTAAATGTATTATACAAGGTCTGACATGGAAGATCAAAAGCACTTTTCCTAAAACCCAAACTCCTTGAAAGTAGAAAGAAAATTTTTAATTCTTTAGGCAGGGTGACTCCAGAATCTAACCTCCTGGCTGGAGATATTTCCTGGATACTTTTGGCTTTAGGTGTAACCTCATGTGTATTACTAAATTCAATGGTTCTAGTGTTGGGAGTATGTATGAATTTACTTCTTAGAAGTAGATCCTAAGTACTGTGTTTCTTGGAGATGCAAGAGGGTTAACCTATAACTGATTGAAGTCATGCCATAAGGTGGTTGAGAAGGGTTGGTAAATTAGTTGGTTATGGTAAAGGGATAGTATGTGAATTGGACCAGGTCAACCCTACTAGTGTCATGAGTTGCACAGAAAATAAAGGTACAAGATGAAAGTGTCTTTATTTTTCAGGAAGAATCTAATGGGTTATTTATATGCTTAAGTCTCTATAATTTCTCATATGAATTCTATGCATCTAATTTTCTGTACTAAATGAAACAAAGGCTCTCTTGTACCTTTTACCCATGTTGTATACTATATGCCATTATAAAAGTGGAGGACACTTCTATCTTCATTTGGATAAATTTATTTTGATGTTGTTGCCCTTTCATTGTTCACAGTAAAAAGGAACAACAACAAACGACAAAAAGAGAGTAAGCTACAAATAGAATATTAACCATTTTTTGTTGCAGTTGTTCAATATTACAAAGATTGACCAAGGTTTAGAAGTCTTGGTAATGTTATAATAAAAAATGTTGATTCAATGGACTCACTTAAAATGAATCCAAAATAAAGCTAAGTAATCCCACTTTATTAAGCATCAACCACTTTATTACAATGAATATCTAAATGAAATCCACATCCTATACTATCCAATCATAGGTGTACATTAATTCCTAGCCCTTTGACTATGTGTTATTAATAGGACCATGACGAATAATTCTATCTAGTTTTTATTCTTTTGGATTGGAGCCCTTTCAGTGTGGCACAAATAAACCAGTGGAAACAAACCCAAAAATTGAGTCAAAAGCTTAAATCCTATCCCTTAAACTCTGTGAAGCACAGGATCGATCTTCTTAAAGCTTTTGTATATTATTTAAATTTGGCACATATATGGTTTAGACTGTGTATTCTTTGAGAGTAGGAATTTTCTTCTTCTCTTTCTTTGTATCTAGGGTATTTAACACAGTATCTTGTACATAGTAGGCTCATAATAAATACTTGTTAACTTGATTTGTTAACTATTCTAGAAATACTGCACAGATATAAACACTGAAAAAATCAGTGGTGATTTTAACCTCATAGCTGGTAGAAATACCAATTGTCCTGCAGCTGAATCCAGTAATTCTGTACTCTATGGTAATCATTATTTACTAAATCTGAAAAAAAAGGATATACTGAGTATAATTATTTAACATATTTGTTCTAGACTAACTCATCTTTGCTTAAATTCTACTCACATATTATTTCTATGAGACAATAGTCTTAGAACTCAAACATACTTTGGGATGTAATGATGATGGTGTATGTGTGTATGCAAAATTAATTTTTAGCTACTATATTTAAACTCAGGAACTCCAGGGGCCAAAAAACCCTCTAATTCAGCTAATATCCAAGCACTTGACAAAAATTGAAAACTTCAACTGAAGTATGTTGTGTTGACATTATATTACAGGGCAAAATCATTATTAAAGAAAAGCATAACTACTTCCATCTTTTAGATGACTATACCCATGATCATTCTATAAGAGATCTGACAAATATAGGTAAGTTGTGGGAATATTCACATTTAAAAGTGGAAAAATAACTGATATTAAATCCACAAGCTTCTACTCCTCGAAAACCTAAATTAAAACCAGATTTGAATGGTATAGCTCTACTACTAGATCGTTTACTATAGATTTACTCAAGGGATTAGATACAAAGCTTTCCATTTTTTCAAAGAAGTAAAACCAGCTGCTAGATATATACAATACACTTTAATAGCTTCTGGAAAAAGCCACAAATAATTAGAAAATTCATTTGAATCAGATGGGCAATTTATCTTATGTCTGATTTTATAAATTCCATACAAATATCCATTAGACAGTTTTGTACTCCATTTGAAAGTATAAACTTAATGGTGTAAACAAACTAAACTGTTTTCAATATTTATACCTCCTAGCAAAGAACTATGTAGTATTGCTTCCTTTCAGATATGGTAATGAAAACTCAAAATCTTATTCAAGTAGATATTCATTATATCACAAGGGTTTATACTCTAAATGCAGTGGGATTGCATTTTCCTCCTCATTGATATTAAAATTCAATCCAAAAAAAAAAAAAAGAGAGAGAAAGAGAGAGAGAGAGAACATTTTTATTTGATGATTCAACTGTTATCAGGAGTAGAAATAAAAATATTAATGAAATAAGGAATTATATCTGTTACTGTTTAATGCTTAGTTCTAGAGAGACAGTGTGGTATTTATGTTTAGGGAAAGAGGGGAAAGGAACAAGTATTTACTAATTACCTACTATGTGTCAAGCACTGTACAAAGCTCTTTACAAAGATTTTCTCATTTGATCCTCAGAACAATACTGTCAGGTAGACCTTGTTATGATTCCATTTTACAGATAAAGAAACTGAGGCAAATGTTAAATGATTTGTCCAAAGTCACACAACTAGTAAGTGTTTTAATTCACACCTTCCTCATTCTAGGTCCAGGACTCCACCTACTATATCACCCAGCCACCTTGAACAAGTCACTTAAAGAGTCAGTGCTCTAGGCAATTCTCTAAGAAAATAGGGTACAGAGAAGGTGTTTTTTTTTTTTTTTTTCCACCAAGGAGTTCAGGACACTAATGAAAACATTAATCCAGTTTCTGTCTCATTCCCTCTATTTAGTTTTAACAGAAATTAAGTTACAGTGAAAGAGATCTCTTTGCAAAGCTTTAGCCTTTCTTGGTAGAGATACATTAGGATAGAGGAGCTGGATCATGGGATGTGCTGTCCAAAAAAATATAAATAAGCAAACAAATGGTAAATGGGGAAGTGGAAAGACAAAGGAAAGAACAGGTTTAAAATAAAAAATTTATCTCTGGACAATGCTGTAGTTTAGTTAGTCAGCAAACATTCATTATGTTCTAGCTATATGTTGGATATTGTATTAAATACTGAGGATACAAAGAGAGGCAAAAGACAGATCCTTATCTCAAGAAGCTCCCAGTTTAATTCAAGAGGAAATACATAAAGAAACCATTGTCTCATTGGAACTAAATAGGCAATGATGGAAAGATTAACTTGATTCATTTACAATTTTTTTTATTATTTTTACTTTTTTATTGGCATAATTCTAGTCCATTAAGGGGGAAAGAAATACAAGGTCAAGAATATCAAGGGAATTGAAAAAAAAATGCAAAGGAAGGTAGCTCAATCATACCAGACCTAAAATTATATTATAAATTGGTGGCCATCAAGATCATTTGTAACTGGCTAAGAAACAGAGCAGAGGATCAGTGGACTATTTTAGGCATCCAAGAATACTATATACAAAATACTACATAATATATATACATATACATATACATATATATATATATAGTGTAATCAAGCATCTGATAAACCCAAACACTCCAGCTTATGAGATAAGAACTGACTATTTGACAAAAATTATTGGGAAAATTGGAAAATAGTATGACAGAAATTAGGCACTGAACAACATCTAACACTCTGTACCAAACTAAGTTTGAAACAGGCTCATGATTTAGACATAAAGAGTAATACCATAAGCAAATTAGGAGAGCAAGGAATAACCTACTTTGAGATCTGTGGAAGAGGGAGTAATTTATGGCCAAAGAAGAGCCAGGGAACATTATGAAATACAAAATGGATAATTTTGAATGCATTAAATTAAAAAGGTTTTGCAGAAACAAAACCAATGCAGCCAAGATTAGAAGAGAAGTAGAAAGTTTGGGGAAATTTTTTTACAAGCAGTGTTTCTCATAAAAGACTCGTTTCTTATTGTTAAAAAACATTCAATAACATTTTATTTTCCAAATACATGTAGAGTTAGTTTTCAACATTCATTTTTGTAAAACTTTGTGTTCCTAATTTTTCTCCCTTTCTCCCTTACCTCTCCCCTCCCCAAGACAGCAAGTAATTTGATATAGGTTAAATATGTACAATTCTTTTAAACATATTTCCATATTTATCATGTTGTGCAAGAAAAGACTGACCAAAAGGGGGGAAAAGAAAAAAAAACAAAAAATGAAAATATAATGCTTCTATCCATATTCAGTCTTCATATTTCTCTCTCTGGATGTGGATGGCATTTTCCATATTAAGTTCGTTGAAATTGCTAAAGGAATCATTTATAAAATATATAGAGATCCAAATCAAGTTCATAGGAATAGAAGTCATTCCCCAATTGATAAATGGCCAAAGCATTATGAACAGATGATGAGATTAAAGCCATTTTTAGTTACATGAAATAATGCTCCAAATCACTATTGATTAGAGAAATGCAAATTATGACAGCTTTGAGGTGCACTTTATACCTCTTAGACTGGCTAAGATGATAGGAAAATATAATGATTAATGCTGGAAAATTGGGACAATAATGCATTGTTGGTAGACTTGTGAAATGATTGAACCATTCTGCAGAGCAAGTTGGAACTATGCCCAAAGGGATATGTAATTGTGCATACCTTTCATTCAGCAGCATTACTCCTGGGTCTGAAAAAGAGATCATAAAAAAGGAAAAAGATTTACATAAACTGATGCTAAGTGAAGTGAGCAGGATCAAGAGAACACTGTGCACAATTACAAGATAACAGATGATCAACTGTGATGGACTTGGCTTATGTCAACAATGTGGTGATTTAAGGCAACTCCAATAGAACTGGGATGGAAAATGCTTCCATACCCAGAGAATTGTGGAGATTGAATATAGATTGAAGCATAGTATTTTCATATCTTTTGTTTGTTTTTTGGACAACTGACAAATAAGAAAATACATTTGAAAGAATTGCACATATTTAACCTCTATCAGGTTATTTGCTGACCCAGGGAGGGGGGAGATTAAGAGAGGGAGGAAAAATTTGGAGTACAAAGTCTTATAAATGTTGAAGACTATCTTTACATGTATTTGGAAAAAAAACAAAATACTGTTGAATTAAAAAAAAGAAAGAAAGAATTCCTTAAGAAAATGGGATTTTACTTGGCACTGGAAGGAAGCTAGGGAAGCCTGGAGGTTAAGATTAGGAGGGAGAAAATTCCAGGCATGAGAAACAATGAAAATGCAAGATGTCAGAAGAGGGATCATCTTATGCTAGGAACTGGGTCATAGAATAGGTGGGGGTGAACAAAGTATATTTTAACTCAGGTTTTTAAATTCTGAGCCCAGCACTCTATCTATCTATTGTGTCACTTAGCTGCCCATTAGAGGTACTTATATTTGGTTAGTTGTCAGCCAACAAGCATTTAATAAATGCTTACAATATCCCAAGTGCTCACTGCTCTGGTATTTCAAAGAAAGAGAAAAAAAAAACCTAGTTTCTGCCCACAAGGAATATATATTATTATGGGAAAGGTTATATGTAACTAACTGTGTACATATAAGTTATTTACAGAGTAGATAAAAAGTGCTCTGAAAAGGGGGAGCATTAGCATGGTAGAAGGGACAGGAGGGGAATGACAATCAGATAAGGTAACCTGCAGAAGGGCTTCTTGTAGAAAGCTAAGTAAACCTAAGAAGTGAAGGTGAAGGGGAAGAACATCCTTCAATGCAAAGGCTCCTTATACAGAAATGAGAGATGAATTTTCTTTCACTAAAACCTGCACCTTGCTCTCTTATATGGCATCACAGTACCATGATTCTGGAAGGGAATATATACCATTAAGCCACACCAGGAGTTAAGGACCACCTCTCTGTAACTCACATGTACTAACTAGGAAAGACCAAGACTGGAGACAATTATAATACAACATGAACAGGGAAAGAAAGTTTTATGAAAACAACCAGTAATCAATCACTTGTGATAGATGAGAGACAACTTCCCATAGATCCTATCTATTAAAAGACATTGGTGATAATCTCATAAGAAATGAATGAAGGAAATAAGCTTTATTTAAGCACCTTATATATGCCTGGTACTGAGCTTAGCAATTTACAAATGTTATTTCATTTGTTGCTCATAACTCTGAAAAGTGTTTTTATCCCCTTTTCACAGCTGAGGAAATTGAGACAGGAAGTGGTTGAGTGACTTGCTTTCCCAGGATCAAACAGCTATTAAATATCTGAGATTATATTTGAACTCAAGCCCATATGACTTCAGGTCCAACATTCTATCCACTATGCCACCAGCTTATGTGTTGTTTTGTTTTTTCTTCTGAATAGGCAGAAGTGCTAGGCCAGAAATCCACTATGTCTATAATGTTCTCATGCAGAGACTCATTCAAAGTTACTTTGAAAATGTTTTAAGTGAAGAAAAATTTATAAAGGACAAATTACTTCCTATTCTTCATGAGGCAATCTGCAACATCAGAAAAAAACCTTCACCACAAAAGGATATAATTTTAAAACCTAGACAGAGAAATAACCAAGGTTTCTTTCAAATTCACTACAAAATTCAGAAATACAGTGATGAGAACCTGTTCCTAAACAACTTGAAACAACTAACACCTAAGCACATGTTAAATATCAAAACAAAACATTTATACAACATCCCAATCCCGACATAGTGATGAAAAGCAGTCTTCATCTGATTCAATCAAACCATATTCAAAGCAGGTGGTTCTGATCATTATTTTAACAAAATGTGCCAGCTTCTCCTCCATACTACAGTAATATCACGATATTTTTTTTAGAAATAAGACATGAAGTATCATAAAGAAATGTTTTACAAATTTAAAATTAAGTAAAGCTCAATTCATGCATTCTCAACTGAAAAGTACCTAATGTCTCTATCACTAGCATGAGGTGCTTTCATAAGAATAACAAGAGAACAGCTGAAGATACAAATGTTTACCTCTAGAAGAATTAGTACAAAGTTCTTCAAATCACTGCCATTTAACATGCTACTTGTCTTGTCATTTTGTCCAGCTTTAGGCAAACAGGATTAATTCCTGCAAGATAGACTCAAGTGTAGATTTAGTACATTACTTTCCTAAAATTCGAGATTTAAATGCTTACTTTAACTCACAGTTTGGTCCATAATGAAAAAACTTCAAATTGCTAAAATAAACTGAATAATAACAAGGGATAACATTTAATAATTTTCTACCCAGTTACGGCACATTAGTATTCTCATTAAATATTGGCAGTAATGCCTCTATCTATCACTACTATGAAAGGAAGAGCACCAGGTTTCTCACAAGGGAGAGGAAAAGAAAAAGCAAAAAACAAAAAAAACAAAAAAAAAAACCCTGCATGTTTCTTTCTATATGCAGTACATTTTTTACATCACAAGTTTTCTTTAAGACTTTTTTCAACACTGCACCAATATTTTGTAGATTTTTTCATGAGATGGAAAAAACTGGATCTAAGATTTCACCCAAAGAAAGCCATTAAAAGTAGGATAAAAAGAGAAGAGTTCATTAAAATGAATTCCAACTCTTAAAATATTAAGAAAAATATAGGAAGAATTCCTGGGAAAAGAAGAGACTACAATCTTTTTTTTAAAGGTTGTTTTCTATTTTTCCTATTCAACTCCAATTGGTTTGTTTATGGATTAAAAAAATAGGCTATTAGTCTGTAGCATTGAATAATAGTGTTTCTTATTCTGCAAAAAAAAATCAAAAAGTCATATCCAAGTAGCTTTAAAAATGTGTCACTGCAAAATTCTGAGCCCAAATACATGATAAATGCAATTTTAATTCTAGTCAAGTTTTTAAACTAATTACTACAGATGATAAGTTTCAGATATTCTGAAAATTTTATTAATTTCTGAAATCATTAGGTTAAGAAAAATAAGACTACTTAGAGTGAATTAAAAGTATACTCCAGGACAAATGTTTAAGCACAGGAACAAGGGATACTCATGCAACAATTTGCACACACCTGCTATTGCAAAATTCAACGTGCACACAATTGAAAGGGCATTTGTGTTCACAAATCAGGTAATTATATTTGTAACTATCCATCTGCAACTGCAATTACTCAGTCTGCTGCATAGAAAAGCAGATTTCTGCAGGTGTTCCCTTACCAGCTCTCCTTCAAAATCTAGTTGGCCTTTATGTCTTGAAAACCAGGCACATACTAGTTCTCCCACTGAATCCCAAGTCTCACTGTGGCAAAGAACAAAAGCTAAGTGTTTACATTCTGGATTCACAGAGAAATGATTTTGAAATCTGATCAAACTTTCTCTCTTTATTATAACAATTGCTATTTTAATATTCATTATTTAAATGCTTATGTTAAAGGGGCCAAGTAAGTTTCACAACTACTGTAAATCTATGAGTTGTTTCCTCTGAAAATTTTGGTTATCTCACAATATTCTGTTTGAGCCAATACATAAAATTCTTATATGTTCTGAAGATCAAAATGAATGTGACAGAAAAGGGGGCAGAATTCTTGGCCTCTCACAATTGGAATGCCAAGCTTGTTTCAAGTCCTAAGTAATGATCTATATACATTTATCTACTTAGATAGGATATTCCCTAAGTAGATGTAAGTCATCACTGAGGGCTGTGATTACTTCTTGTTCTTTTTTGTTTTGTTTTGTTTTGTATATCCAGAACCTAACACTATGCCTTGTGTATAAGTCCTCATTGAAATGAATCTGAATAAAAAAGCAGTAGAGATGCATAATATTGGGAGGTATATTTATCTGAAATGTAGCTGTCCTAAACTTGAGAAACATAGAAAACTTCAGTTTCCTACTGGGATCTCTATCTTCATTAGTATCAAATTTACAAATCGAAAATATGCATATACAGCTTATCTCTGCAGTCATATTATACTGAATATACTTTATTCTCTTTTTTTCTTAGGGCTACTAATAATATTACTGACACCACTGTGTGCCATTTTCAAGTTTATGGGAATAAAATGTGGAAAAATAGAACCACAAATTTTAGAGTTAGAAAGAGATCCCCCTTCACCCCTCATTCATTTTACAAATGAGACCACTGAGGCCCATTCTCTTGTCTTCACATTCTACACTATTACACTAACAAGGCCTTCCAAAGAAAATGAGAAGAGGAAAAGGCTAGGGATGAAAGGAAAGCAGAGAGAGAGAGGAAGAGGAGAGGGCAAGAAGTATGAAGTACCATGTTAGGGTGAAATAGAGGGTGGGGAACTTGGGAGTGCTATTAAAAGTAGTCTCAGATTACATTAAGAAACTGCCCATCAATACTGTCAACTTAAATGCTAAAAACTTCAGATATGAATTTTCATGATTTGATCATGTAAATATTTCTGTATGGTTAGGATTTTATTTTACTTTTTAAACTTGGATCACTATTTTGAATATTAATGCAAAGGAAAGGGAAACAGTAGTCTGCTTTTAAAAAGCAGGACGTATTAGACCAACATTAACTCAAAGGGACTTTCCCCCTCATTTTTCTCATTTGTTTTTGCAAAAGGCTCACTGGGAGCTAGGCAGTAATTAAAAATATAAATTACCATTTTGTGAAAGACATGAAAAATGTTAAATACTAAATTAAATGACGTGGGGTATCGATTTCAGCATCTAAATATCACCCTGGGAAATTCTTGAACATAAAAACTGGAGAGACAATTACAATTCTATGTGTACTTATTTTTTTTTTAATCTTTTTTTTGTTGTTGTTTTTTACACAGCATGTTCCAGTAATTCATATTAGGAACACTCCACCCAATTCTTTTGCCTTTTGATGCTAAGCTTCTGTTCTTTTGATCTTTTGTTAAACTATTCCATTCCAATTTTATTTCTCTAGGACACTGCTACTGTACCTTTCCCAACCAAATGAAACATAAACAGAGAAAAAAAAAATCCGCATAAAGCACAACATTTAAAATAGCTTAAAAAATACTCCAAAACTTTGGGATAAAGTTTGTCTTTGGCAAAATGCTAATTTATTTGCTGTCACTTTTCCAAGCCTGTACTTGAACCTCCTAATTATTAAATATTAAACTGAAATCTTAAGCAGATTTTTTTTCAGACAGTATCAACAGCTGCATTTTGTACCACCCTGGCCAGGACATGACCAGTTAATTTGAAATATTTATGTTTCTTGGAAACAAAAAGATTAGCTAGGAATGTATAACTAGAAAAAAAGTGGAAGAAAAATTGCCTGAAACAATATAAGCTCTTCTCCAAGTGGCAGATAAATTAGCTACAAGTTGTATATCTCCATTGCATATACAAAAAGATAGTGCAGATGAAAACTATGGAATCAGATGAAAGGTGATTTAAATGCAAACTGGGGGGAAAGTGAGTGAGAATAAAAGGGCCTTCTTAGCTAAACATAGAGTCTTTTGAGATTAGTATTATGATTTAAGTCTACTTCAAAATGGTCTCAGCCTTATTAAAATTACATTAAAACTAGCCCTGATGCATTTGCATTTAAAGGGTTGTCTAACACTACTTAGTAGGCCCTGAATTCAGTCTCTATTGATTTACAGTATTAAAGCACTACAATCGCAGGAATTTTCTAGGATAAAGGACATTAATACTCTGAACAAAAGGGTTTAAGGATATAAGTCAGCAGGAACATGAAAATGAGAACTTACATTTATTTGCAGAACAGAACACATTCATAAGCAAGAGGAAAACAACACAGTATAAGATAGAAGGAAAATATTCGCTCCTAAGCAATTATTATTGGGCCTTGCCATTAGGAACAAATCCAGTTGGGTACATCATACCATTATATGAATGCATAATCTAAGAAAAGACAGATAAAATATATCTTTTTTATTTCAAATTTTCTTAAATTTAGTAACTTTTATTCTATATATTATAATATACACACATATATATAAACACACACATATGTATGCATATGTGTGTGTATATATATATATATATGTACTTATAGTCCAGAAAAAATGGACCTTTTATTTCTATAATTGTATGATGATGAAATAGGACTGGGGAAAAGGAGCCTTTGATAAAGATCAATTTAGAAAAATTGACCAAAGGAAAAAAAAGGGGGTGTCCCTTGGGGGAAAAATTGTGGGAATAAATACATTCTTTTAGCTGATTCTTTAATCAGCCAGGATTCAACATCAGGGTTAGGCCTGATAATTTGATTGTTTAAACTGTCAAACAAGCAATCAATTCAGTCAAACAACCTGTTTAAGTCTTTTGACTATGTAGTCCAGTTATTTGGTTTCTTATTATGTATACAGCCTTAGTGACTTGTCAAAAATCACAATCCTTTAAAAGATTAAAACAAAAGTTTCCATCATGCTTGCACAGAAATAATCCACATAAGATTCAGGTAAATAATAGATAAAATAAGAATGTAACTGTGGTTAAAAAATTCTTAAATGTTAATCAAGTTAGATAACTAATTCTTTTCTTAATTTGAATAGCTCATTTAATTCAAAGCTTTCTCATGAAGGAATAAATAGTAACCATGGTCACATGAAAACATTATTATTATTGAAATATGACATGTTAATCCACTTTGCTATGGTTTATGAGAGATAATTCCATTTTTAACTTGAGAGAATCCCATTTATCTGGGTTGCAAACAATAAATGATTTTTAAAATTAAGTGTTTTAGGAACAATAGACAACAGAATTTTGGGATTGAATGGTTACATCCTATAGAGCCAAATCAGAATTTGTGGAAGACAGCATAACTTAAGAGGAAAAAAAGAAGCAAAATGAGTAGAATTACTCTTAAGCACAAATTTCACAAACTTAAATATAATATACTTAGTAATTTCTGTGATAATATCCTCTCAACAAAATAGAACTTAACAAAACTTGAAACTGAATTTGGTTTCTTCTTAATTACAAAAGATACCCTCTTGCACAAATTAATGAGAAAAGCATTTTTTGAAATATCAGATTCTGAGAGATTTTTTCAGGGTTATTCTGTTTTGAAATGAATGGAGTTGGTTTTTCTTTTGTTTTTGTTTTCATTTTATTTCAAGTAGGGATCATCTGCTAAAGTGATTTATTTGAGTTTCTCTCTATCCATTTCCTGGGATTGGACATTGATGGATAACTTAGTTTCCTCTCTTTTCTTACTAGTTGTATGTTTAAAACCACAAACATACTACTCTATAATTTGTACTTACACAGAAATAAAAGTCCAGGGATTTGGTAAATGAAAATGGAGCACACAGATGCTTTCCTATAAGCCTTTAATGCACAAGGGTGGGGGGTAGGAGGAAAGAGAGAGAATTCTCAAAGTTTTCATACAGTTAACTCTGTTTATAGCTGCCAAGTAAAGAACCTAAATTCAAGTGCTTTATAATTGTTACAAATTGTGCCAAAGTACAGTGTGTTACAATAAATTATGAAGCTTATCTAAATTATAAAAGTAATTAAACTTTCTTCAGATACTCATAATTCTGCCCTCCATAAATTTTCTATTCGTTGCATATTCAACAGCTAAATGTGCCAGTAAAGAAAAAAAATAAAAGAAATAAATCCTCTTCCAAGAACAGCTATGCATATATAGTCATACAACATATCTGAAAAAGGAAATGCATAAACAATTACTTTCAAGATTTTCAAACCATGGCAAATGGTAATACAAATATTTATACTCCAAGCAATTTTCTTAGAACCTCTCTTTTGTTTTGTTTTCCTTTTATCATTATTATAGACATTCATTTTAACATGAGTTTTCCTCCACAACTCAACATTTCTCACTGCTGCATGAAGCTATAAATCTTTGTTAGCATATTATTGTACAATCTGTTGCAATAATAACAAAAAATAATGAAAACAACAGTAACCCAGTTATGTGGTGCTTTCCATTCCCAACAGATCCCCAAATTCTTCACCAACTTCACATGGAAAAATATGTATAGGATCTATCAACTGAAGAAAAGCAGTTGCTGGGAGTGGGATACAGCTGCTATCTCAGATCCAACTGGAGTTCTTTTTAGAACAGGAAGTAAAAAATAACCTATTTGTTCAAAACCACCGGGGAGTCTGTGGAGGATGATACAATTCCCAGGTTTAAATTTAACGAGGAACTTGAATTGACACCCTGCTCCTCATAAAGAATGAATCTATTTCCATACGATGCAATATTATTATGTTTTCCCTGTGGATCAAATCAGCAGAGCAGGTGGGCTGTGATGAAGGGAACCCTTGTTCTATTATAAATACCTTCAATAATTAGCAAACATGATGAACAAATTAAGAAAAAGCTTATGAAAAATGATCTCATATAGGTTAAGGCCCTGAGTTAAAAAAAAAAAAAAAAAACTTTCCAGGGGTTAAAGTCTCACTTTTCCTTTGGAGTCTAATTTTTCAATTTTAGATAAAGAAATTCTATTTTCTAAGATATACCCCAATTTAACTAAACCATTTATTTTATAAACAGAAAAGAAAATGGGTTTGAACAAGATATACTTATGCAATTACCATATCTAATAGTCAATTATATGTCCTCCTTACATGAACAGATAAATAATATATGTACATACATTTATCAATCTTGCATGTGAGAAAAAGAAGAATTAAAAAAAAAACTCATTCTGAAGGCAGTTTTCATTATTAAATACTGGAATCAGGAAATAGAATATTTTCCTTTAACAATATTTAAAAACTATGATCAGAACACTTTGGCTTGGAGCTTTAAAAAAAAAAAGCAACATGTCCAAGACAAAGTGCTTTATTATTACAGCACTCTACCTGAGACTTTCATATTTATCACACCAGTTAATTTTGTTTCATAAAATTTTTGAAAAGCATTGAGACTCATCCCTACTTTTTATCATCATTTTCAATCACCAAACAATGAGTAAGAAAATTTCTTCAGAATATTCCAAAGTAAAGACAGTAACCTGCTGTAGTGTTCAGGACAGAAAAACTGTAAGAGCATGTTATTGTAAGAAATGGATCAGATGTGTCACATTTATAAAGTATCCATTAACCAAATCTACATTGAAATAAGAGGAAAAAAACACAACACAACTATGTCATCCACGAGTGCCAGATTAATTCATTATGATCAGTGCTACTACAATGAACACCAAATTAATTCATCACAGTGGAATACACAAAGCTCTACCCACTTGTTAAACCTAGTGACAAAAAATAATAGCATGATCATTCTCCAATAGTGTGATGTACATAGTGAACAAGTGAACTTTGCTAGTAAAATCTTTTTTAAAGTGGGAAGAAATGCATTTTGTTTGGATCAAAAACAAAACAAAAAATATAATTATCAAAAATACTCATTTTTATCTAGACTATGCAATCCTTGGTGAGGAAACCCCTCTACTAAAGCAGATATGCAACTACTCTGAAATAATAAGTGCTTAAAAAGTGACTTGAGGATACTGAGAAATAATGACTTAACCATAGCTTTTATGTCTTACAGGAAAGACTAGAACTCAGGCTTTCCTGATGCCCAAACAAGTTCTCTATCCATTTTGTCATGTGGCCTCTTATTAATGACATTGAATAAACAAAATCAAGTGTATCAGTATGTTAGATGGATAGATATTATTTACCCGTGGTTCCCTGATTTCCACTTTTACTCTTCAGGATCACTGTACTGAATTTAGAAATGAGACAGGGAAAATCTTAGGCAATATATCCATGGAGCACATAGATGACAAATTCAACATTGTACACAGTGGAAGGAGCATTGGATTTGAAGTCAGATGATTTGAGTTCAAGTCATGCCCCTATCAGTTACTACCTAAATTATCTTGGAAAAGCTATTTGATCTCTGAACTTCAGTTTCTCAATCTGTAAAAAGAGATTAGAAAACATGATCCGAAAGTACAGTCCTTTGAAGCTTTAAATCTATGATCTTTTGATGACCTATAATATACTCTTATTTTAACTGATGTAGCAGCCCTCCCCCTTCTGTGAAAGCATAGTAATCTTGTCCACTGGCTCTCGCCAAACCATTAGCAAGTTTTGCAGCACAGTCCAACAGGAAAATGCCAAAGTCAAAGTGCTTAAGAGCATTTTTAATTCATGACTGTTATAAAGCACTGTAACATTTCTTCGGTGGAGAGACATAACCCACCATTTCCACTAACCAACTTCATTTACTTCAGCAACTTCAGTTCAGTAATCAAGTTCAGTAACTACCTTCATGCCTGAAGGTAAGGAAAAAATCTTGAAAAGTTTTAAAAGATAGATGGAGTGATGGTAAAGAAAACCTTTTCCATACACACCTAACACCTTTTCTAGTAATAAGCAAGTGATCAGGAAGTTGCATAAAATCTTTTCATCCAATCTGTACATAGCACCACCTAAATCCCAGGACTGATGTTTAGATCTTCCAAAAATTTAATTTAACAAGATGCTTTTCTCACCTTGAAGCTAAGAAAACTATACAGTCTTTGGTTATAGACAAATTATAAATACTTTAGATGTGGGAAGAGAGGGATGGAGTTGGGGGGGGGGAACTGTGTGGAAATAGCTTGTTTATTGCTTTGGCTATAATATCAATCAGACAGTGCTCAACTTGTAATCACAGTATTTGGGATCAAATTTGGGCTCTTTGGCCTATTGACTTTGAGCAAGTCAATTAACTTATATGGGTTTCACCTTCATCACATTTCCTAATTATGAGGACTAAGGTCCCTTCCAGAACAAAACCCTATTACCCTATTGCCCTTATTGGGATAGTTTAGATTGCCAAAGCCTTTCATTCTTGTCAAAATAGCCATTCCCCTCCCTTGTTGTTATAATAAAAAAAAGTATTCTAGAAAGCTCTAGAAGTACAAAACCCCAAATATATGAAACATAAATTTATCTGCCTACCATAGACTAAGAATCTATTTAGAAATTCTTGTATATGAACACTATTTTCTTCTTTGTGATTAGGAGTACAACAGAGAAACTCTAACTATGGAAAGAAGGAAGCACAAGAAAGAACATTTCTAATGACTGTAACTATTCTAAGTGATAAATATTTTGCTGACTGCCTATGCACAATCAAACAGATTTACATAACATCCCCTTAACTCAGAACTTCATATTCTCTCTCCATACATTTGGGCTATCTCTCCTGCCTATATATATATATATATATACACACACACACACACACACACACTCTCTGCAATTGTTAAGAGTACTACCATCTTCTGTCTACAATATATTCCCCATCATTGTTGAGTACTACCATCTTCTCAAGTCTCCCAGTCTTATAGGTGTTATCCCATGATACCTCCTCCTCAATATCTCCTATTCCTCTATATCTGTTGCCAAGGCCTGAAATTTCACTTTTGTACTACTATCTCTCAAAGATGACTCCTTTTCTCTTCTGAAGTTGCTGTCATCCTGATATAGGATCTCATCTCCTCATTCCTGGACTACTTATATAGCCTAATGGTGAGTCTGCCTTCCCAGATTTTTTCCCCACTCCACTCTATTCCCCCTGCCATTCAAATGCTAGAGTGATTTTCCTAAAGTCACCCTCTTACTCAATGAATTCAACTTGTTCTATATTACCCCCGGAAGAATTATAAAATTCTCTAGCATTCAAAGCCTTTTATAAAATAGTCTACTCCCAACCCCCAATGCTACCTTCAAATCTTCTCACAACTTTCATTATCTCCATGAACTCTTCCTGTCTCCTTAACATTCTTCAAACAACCAATCAATAAATTATTAACTACTTACTCTATGCCAAGCATTGTGCTAAGTGGTAGAGATACAAAAAAAAAAAAAAGGACAAAAGATAGTCCTTGTATTTTAGGAACTCATAATCAAAAGAGACAACATACAAACAATTATGTACAAATAGGGTAAACAGAAAATTATCAACAGAGGGAAGGCTTGAGAAATAAGAGGGGCTGAGAATGGTTTTCTGTAGAAGGTAAAAATAAGACACTAAATTTCTTGGTTTTGAACAATTTTCCCAGTTGTCCCCCATGCCTATTATTTCCTTCTCATCCTCCATTCCTGGCTTCCCTGACTTTGAAGTTACAGTGCAAATCATAATTGTTATAGGAAGCTTTTCCCATTCCCTCTTAATTCTAGCACCTACCTTCTGTTTATTTCCAAATTAACCTGCAAATAGTTCCCTGCATGCTATTCTGCATTAGATTTTGAAATCTCCAAGAGCAAGGACTGTCTTTTATTTTTCTTTGTATCTTCAGTGCTTACCCCAATGCCTAGTACATTGTAGGTGCTTTATAAATGCTTACTGACTGTACTTTCTCATGTCCATTTCTCAGAATTCTTAGTTCCCTTCAAGGTTCAGGTCATGATCCATTTCCTATGCAAAACTCTTCTTGATTCCTTTGTTATTGCCTTATCTTTCTCCATATTGTGAAGTGCATGCTTGTCTGTTTATCTATTGTGGAAGGCAGAGACTGGATTTTTGTTTTTATGTTTTGGGTTTTGTTTTGTTTTTGACCAAATAGTTATATCCCTGGTGCTTAGTCACTAGATTAATGCTTTTTGGATGGATTGATAACAGTAAAATTAGTTGCCCTAGAAGCTAATAAGCTCATACCACTAAATGTTATCAAGTAAATGCTGTTATGCTCTCATTCCAGTATGTTGTGTAACAAATTTTTATATTTATGGAAGATTGGACTAGATGACCTATGAGGTTTTTTGCAACTTGAATATCTATGATCCCAAACACAAAGCTAAATACCAGGCTTTCAGGAATAGGAAAGAAGACTGAAAGTATTTAAGAAAAAAATAAAAGGAAGAGAACTTTAAGTGTCCTCTGAAGCACCACAGTCTGCTTCTAAAAGTGCTGATAATGAGCAGTAGTGCACTGAAAAGACCAATGAAACTAAATTTTGTACCAGTTCATTTCAGCACATCCTGTTTATATGACTATTTAATGAGTCATTCAGCCAGGATGATTTTCTGTCTGAATATGTTAATTGCCATTTTTTCATAGCTCTCTATTAAACAGAAAAGATAAAATAGCCATGTTCATGTTTTTAAGCTTTATCAGCCTTTCGTCCTCAATAGAATGGGCAACAAGAATAAATAAGAAAAAAGGGTTAGGATTTTTGTTTCTTTTGTCTTCTTTTATTTTTCTATTAAATGTTTAGTTCTTTTAACATGTATTGGCACTTGGGACACCACTTGAATTTAAAACATATGTTAGAGTTAGCATTAAAGTGAAAATGAAATGAGGTGGTACTCCCCCATATGCCACTGGCTTCATTAAATCTGAAAGACTTCTCTCACACTATGGTGCTGCAATACCATGCTTCTGGCCAGTAGTGAACACTCACTGCTCCCTGCCTTTAGCAGTTAAATGTCCCTAAGGACAAGTGGGAAAAGAAACAATTACAGGACTTGCAACTAAAAGTTCACCACCATATTAACATGATCTTCCTTTCTTGTTCACTGATACTAATTTTGTTTGGATCTCTTAAATGTTCAATTAGCTTAGATAGGCAAGCAAATTTCATTGGTACAGCTCACCTAAATAAGAAAACACAACTTCAAAACTTGTTGAAAATAATAATCCCAATTTAGCAAGAAGACAGGAAAATGTAGAAAATGGGTGAAACTTGTTCAAAAGTTGATATTCCTAAAAATTCAGACTTTATAGCTTTTAGAATATGGGTCAGTGAGGAATCAATTTTTATTTTGAATCATGGAAGGGCCACAAAATTTGTAAGTATTCTTATCCTTGAGTCAGAAAATGAAGTAAAGAACCTTTCAGTAAAGGAGACAAAAATGCTCACTTCTCTTAAATCAAACTTCCATCTTCTAACAAATAATAATACTCACTTTTTATTTATAATGTTTCTAGTACTTTAGCATGAAGGATTTACATACAATAAAGCAAAGTACACATTATTATATTGCATTAGAAAAAAAGCCATAAGTCATAATGCCACATTTTACTCCTACTTTGTTTATAAATAGTAAAGTGCCAAATTAGTAGTTCTCAATGACTTTTTGACATCTCAAATTTTTCACAAAAGAAAGCTGGTACCACAAATATGAAACTCCAATGGCACAAGGTTTATTGGTCTTTGTACTTCATTAAAGGAACTTTATAAAGTCATGTTTGTTCTTTTGAGTAGCAAATAAAGCTACTGAAAAGGGCAGGTTGGGTTTTAAAAGAGACAGATATGACCTAAAGGGAACACATTTTACTATAGTGAAATAAACTGAGGAAACAGTTTGCAGATTAAAAACCCTTGAAAGGAAGCATCATCTTTGGGGAAAAAAAAAGTCTTTGCTGAGGAAAACAGCTGGAAACAGGAAGCTTTTGTGCTTTCATCCTGCCTGCTTTGATACTACCGCATCCCCATATCATAAAAAAGCAAAGCGACTGATGTCAGCTGCATCTTATTTCAACTAGTAAGGGGGGGGGGGGGGGTGGAAAGAAGGCTGTGTGCATTGTGAGCCACATCATCCTAAGTAAAAATAAATAAATAAATAAAAATCCTTGCACACACTAAAAATGAAATGAAATAGTAAAGGGGAAATGTCAGTAGATATGTATCAACCTCAAAACATTATTTTTAAAAGGTTTAACAAATGAAGAGGAACACTGGTTATAATAAGTTAATTGTTTCACTATATAATATTAAATTTCTTAGAACAATCTGAAAACCACTGAGCGGAACTCACTCTTCAAGAACGCATACTAATTATATTATGTTTTCCTCTCTAACATTATCTATTTCCGTATAATGCAGGTAGCTGCTAATTCCCCTCCCCCATTCCCCTAAGGCCACCATTCTAATGTATTCCTCATGCTCTTCACTTCAAAAATGAATCCTGGATTACTCAATGATATTAAGAAACAAAATTTTTTTAAGTGTTTGAGAAACTTTCCTCTATAAATCCAATAAATCCCTCACACTTATGTTTTGAAAAAATGTATGCTTACTAGCCTATACTTACTAGTATGATAAAGAAAACTTAATTTAAAAAAATTTGTACTCCCAGATTGCACAAGTCAGAAGAAAAAACTCTACAAAGAGATCATACAAATGAAATAAACCTGTTTAATTCTTTTGTGAAGGTCACACAGGTTTTTAGTGACAGACCCAGGATTCAAACAAATCCTCTGACACTGAATCTAGCACTCATTAAAATGCACATATTGACCATTTTTCTGGTGTTTGTTATAGAAGGCAGCATTAGTTCAAAGGAGAGTATTAGAACCAATCTCTTGTAGACAAGCTGTCTTGATATGAAGTAGAGGGGTTAAATTTTCCTAAGGCCCCCCCCAAAAGGTTAGACTAGTTTTTTTGTTTGTTTTTTTTTGGGGGGGGTTGTTTTTATTTCTTTAAGAGGTACTGAAACTTTCCTTGAAACTTTATTGGCTTGTGATTGGTTCAGGTATTTGCATGACTTTCTAGTCATCTGAGTACAAAATGTAATAAGCAGCTCCAGAGCTCCCTGGAGCACTTTGTAGTTTAGCTTTTGATTGGACCAAAAGCGTTTCAATTATCAGGAAGCTATGTTTAGCTAAATCACTATGGTGTATTCATTTAATATCCTCTCTATAATTGCTAAGAAAACTTCTTTGCCTGTTATGGAAGTAGCCAGGTGGCACAATAGGCCTAAGCCCCAAAAGTCCATGGTTCAAATCCAGCCCCTGATACTTAATAGCTGTGTGATTTGAGACAAGTCACCTGACTTCTGACTGCCTCAATTTTATAAAAGTTAAAATGGAGATAATAATAATACCCACCCTAAGGTTGTTGAAAGGAGCAAATGAGATATCATTAGTAAAAGAATTTGGCATAGTGGTTGACACATAATAGACAATAAATGCTTATTTTCTTTTGATTTGATCCTTTTGAATAACCTAGGCATCTCATATCATTTCAATACTGGACCTAAGATGTCAAGGAACCAGTCCTAACCAAACTCAGTCCACAACAGAGGGGGACTTAATATTTCAATAGATTTTTGATGCTTTCTTCCCATTCATGCCTTCTCATCAGTGACTCTTCATCAATCCTACCATAAATCCTAACTAGGGGGTCCTCCCATTACATAGACTTTTGACAATAGATAGTCACCACTGAAAACATAGATAGTTCAATGATTATCCTTCATGCTTGCTAAAGATTTGGTCAGTTTCCTTTCTTGATCATACATTTCTCTGAGAATACGCCTTATTTTGTTTTGCTCACATATTCTTTGTTGGTAAAGAAAATCATACAACCAAGTGTCTCTCTATTGCCCTTTTGGTGACTTACAAATTTAATTCTTTTGATATGGTGAGGTTTCATTATTTAACACTACACAGCATTATTAGAAAGATACAGTTGTTCAAAGAAATAATTTTGTTTCAGGGAAAAGTCTGGGGCCATTCAAGAACTTCATAAAATCACAAATACAACCTAGTCTACTCTAGTCTTTTCAGTTCTGGACCTAGTCCACAAGTAATGTCTGGTTAAGACAGATAAATTGATTGGCCAGCTCTCTAGGTTGTCCAAGGGGGCAGCTAGGTGACACCATAATGCCTAGAGTGCTGGGTCTGAAGTGCCAAAGACTCATCTTCCTGAGTTCCAATCTGCCTTCAGACACTTGGTGGGTGATACTGAACAAGTTATTCAATATTGTTTGCCTCAGTTTTCTTCTAGAAAATGAGCTGGAGAAGGGAATGGCAAACCATTCCAATATATTTGCCAAGAAAACTCTAAATGGAGTCACCAAGAGTTGGACATGTCTGAAAAAATGCATTAACAAGAACGAGTTGAACATCAAAGAACTGTGCACTGTATAATAGGTATTCTTCATCCACTAAATTTTTGTTTGTTTGTTTTAAGTATGAAAATTTAAGTGAAACTCTTTTGAGTTTTTTTTTCTTTTAATCTCATTTGGATGTCAGGGCTTGATGGAAGAAGAAAATTCCATTAGCAAACAAGAACATCTGGAAGATCTCACAATCTATAGAAAATCTTTCTTAAATTTTGATTCAATAATGAGTATCTCATGATAGAAACACCACCTTTGGTAAGCATGCCTCTCGCTATGACCTTGATAAAGTGGCATAAGCTTCTTAATATCAATGTGAAAGTGGTTATTTGAACAAAAGCTTTTAGATGATTTTCACAAATACCTAGAAGGTATCATGCTAAAAACAGCCTTTAAGTCAGTTTTTTGCTATACCAAATCAAACTTTTTTTTGAAAAGTCATAAAACCCAAAGGTCATCAGGTTGTTTTGTTCTCTGTATTTTAAGTCAATTATATGATTTTTTTAAACAATCCAGAGTGCTTTAGAATAGAGTGCTTTGAAAAAGTCTAATTTTTCCCTTTTCATTCCCTCATCATGTGTAGCTTATTCTCATAAAATTGTATAGAGATAAGGGGATTATAGATATAAAGACATGCTTTTAAAATTTAAAGCTATTGATATTACAAACATTGTGTATATATGAACATGAATTCCTGTCAATAAAATAATAATTTTATTAATTGAATATGAGAATTTTTTTCTAGGTTGCATAGTAAAAGTGTGCTAGATTTAGAGAGAAGACCTGAGTTCAAATCCTACTTCACTTACTTCTTTGGGTGATATTAGGCAAGTCAGTTTCCTCATCTGTAAAATGAGGGGACTAGAACTGATAGTTTCTAAAAATCTAAATCTATTACCCTAAAAGAAGATATCATAATAACTGGGGAATTTTATAGGATTACAGGCTTAAAATATGAAGTAAAATATTGCTTGTTTACATCAGAAGAGGCAACTTTAGGATATTACTTTGAGTAAAAATTGGTTCAGTGGATAATTTTTTACTTCTAAAGCCTTTTAATAGTACTATGTGTGCTAATTCTTTGATGAATAGATATTGATTAAAAGTCAGATTTTCATGATCTAAAACATATCTTCCTATTTTGCCATAGACAGTTTATTTATGTTGAAAATTCCTTCATTGAAGCTATTTTAAATAGTTATTGACAAAAAATGTCATAGCTTTTTAAGAGTCCTGATGAGACAATAAAATTATAAGAAAATATGAATAATGAATGAGAATTTATTTAAATTTACATGTTACTTTGGTGGCTTGCTGCTCAAGATGATAAGTACAGCAAACCAGAATTATGAACATAAATTAACTAAAGTAGTAAAGTCTGATCTTTAGTGGACAATTAGAAATTCCAAGCTGGAAGGAAGTGAATTATTATAGAGGGTTCATATATGGCCTTTCCAGTACAGTTCATAGCCTTTCCTCATGCCAAAAGCTAATTGAATGACTGCTTGATTAGGGTAAAGAAGTATGGTTGTTTTTTACACATTTAGAAAGAGAACAGTCCAAATGGGCAAAGTGGCTGCAATGCTAGTGAAATGAAAAGGGGAGGAAGTGAGTAGGATATGACATGTTAACTATATTTTTATTTAAAGCCCCATTTCCTTAATATTCTTCCCATCTTCTATCCACTCCCTAAATACTAGCCTTTTATCTTATATCATTGTATAAAGAAATTATACTTACTACTAATAAATTTTTAACATTAATATCTCATATGGACATCTCAACTATTCCTGAGTTTCCTCACTTATAAAATTACAAATTTAGTCTACATGATCACTAAGGTCTCCTTCATCTCTAAAATTCTATGGCTCTATGATCAGTAATAAAATTATAATAAAAATAAAATATTTCAGCAGTAAAATTGCAGTACATTGATATAAATTTCTTCAATGTTTAAGTTAAAAGATAATTGTTTAGTCTAAAGGACTAAAGTCTAAAAGACTAAAGAATTTTGATATAACTATAACATATATACATGAAAAATTTTATATAAATTCAAAATTTTGTGTAAATGACTTTATTATTTTGCTGCCTTTCTCGGGAAAATTATCATTTTTGTATAGATAAGCATATGATATCAATGTGGATATAAATTAATTGTTTTACATGGTATGGATGAAGAGATAGAAATAAACAAATGACATGCTCTTATTAAAATAAAGAAAACTGAACATAAGCATAAACCCAGTGATTAAAGATTTAAATAAAGTTTTATATCCTTTAATTAAATTGAAACTTTTATCTCATTTTGTACCTATCTAATGTTCTATACTTATATATATAATGTTTTTATTGCCTATATTGGTGAAATGGGTTGGAATACCATTTTTTTTTAAAACCGATGAAAATATTTTAACAAATCAACATTCTTTCACATATTTCACATAATTCAAATATTCTAAGCTTCACCTAAGAATAAGCAATTATTAAGGTGCAGAAAGGCAATGGTTTAAAACAACACACTAATCCTAATATTAGTACACTTGAAAAAGAAAAACTGCCAAGATATTGGAATAATGCCCAGTTATCTGTCTTACCTTCAGTAATAAAACTGTCTTATAAATATGAACTAGGCAGTTAAAGCAAATTTTAAACTTGTTTGGTAGTGGTAGGGTGTGTGTGTGTTCCCTTTTATTATGCACTGAGAGAATTAAGTTGATGGATGTAGACAAAACACACTTGACTCACATTTGTGTGTGTGTGTGTGTGTGTGTGTGTGTGTGTGTGTGAGAAATGCAGATTCATGTAGATAGTCAATCATACTGATTTTTATTCTATCAAAAGAAATATTTTCCCCCTAAATTATTTGGATCAGTTATTTAAATGGTTCATATTTAATCAAGGAATAGCATCTTGTGTTTGACTTTTTCTGTAGGAAGTTGTATATATCTTCACTCTAGAAATTATGAGTAAAGAGAGCAAAGAAAAAGCTTTTAATTCAACAAACATTACTATGGAAGGAAGAGAGGAAAGGTAGGGAAAGAATAGGAGATGGGAGGGGAGGGGAGCATGCCTTCAACTTCAAGAAGCTTTTCAAAAGCTTTGGACTTTCCTCACTCAAGAGACCTGAATTCTAATCCAAGCTCTGTCACAGCATGACATTGAGAAACTTCCCTAAAATAAAATATATGGGTGACCTCTACATATCTTGCAATTTTAAAAGTCTATTAAGTATACTCTTTTAAACTACTGATTATAACACACAAATACACACACACATGCACATCATGTCAGTTTTATGATTCTAGATCTGAAAGCGTTCAAACACTGTTAAAATTAAACAGAAACCAAAATACCAAAAGTTCAGTAGGTTCATCTATTGGGATCAATGACTTCACCCACCTGACTCTACTTCCATGATGGATCAAATCCATATATTTAGTGGGAAGATCCTCTTCCCTAGCAATTAAGTGATCTCCTGAGCCCATTACAGCTTTATTTGCCAAGCAAAACTAAGCCATTACAAAGAGGAAAAACTATTTGAGTTCTTAAGATTGTTTTAATATTACTCTTTCCAAAAAATGTTTGCCTCTTCTTAAAGTATTAAACCAGTTGTCTCTTGAAGTACTTAGATAAAATAAAAAATACCAAAGAAACAGAACCCAAACTATCAAATAGCTATATAAAAAATACTGCTTCTGTACCAGCAGAATTTGGAAAGAATTCTTTTAATGTAAATTTGTAATATTTCTATTCATTCAGGGCCATCTCCATTCATCCTCATCTATATCTGGTGATTAGACCTAAATAGGTCTGGAGGGGAAAGGGAAGTTGTGACCCTCCCTCACTTATATCTGATTCACTTGCATGCCATGACATCACCTTCCTGATATCATGGTCCTCTTTGAGAATGAAGGACAAAAAAAGCCCACAACAATAATATTTCTATTACAGTTATTTTCTGTATATGTGTGTGTGAGCATATTCAAGAGTCAATTCCATTCACAAAAATTCATTAGCAATTATTATGTACTGGGTAGGTTTTGGAGGTTCAAAGATTAAAAATAACATAGTCCATAAGAGCAAAAAGAATACAATCTAAATTAAAGCATAAGACAAGCACATAAATACAAAAAAAAACATGAATATGTGATATAGGTGAAGAAACGAGATACAAAATGGAAACATGAATGGGAGTGGAAGAGAGTTAGGGAAAACTTTATGGGAAATCACAGAATCATATACTCGAGCTGAAAGTGACCTGAAAGTTCATTTAGTCTACCTTCCTCATTTTACACATAAGATTCAGAAAGGCAGAAAAAACTTGCCCCAAGTCACATCAGTAAAGAATAGCAAGAGTCAAGAATCAAAATCAATTCCTCTGATTAAATCTGAGGCACTACATTCTGAAAATGGAACCTGAACTGGGCTTGATGAAGAACAATTGGAAAGGAAGCATAAGGAGAAACTAGACTTAGAGTCAGAAGAATTGAGTTCAAATCCAAACTCTGCTATTTATTTTTTTTTTTACTAATTTTTGAGTCGTATTCTCCATGGGTCTCATCTATAAAGAGATTAGACTAGATAATCTATCTCTAGATATAAACTTCTGTTTTATCTTTTAAGGTACTGTAAAATAATATGGTTGGAGTCAGCTACATTAGGAAGAATATTTTGAGACATGCATAACTCTTAATTTTGATAGTTGATTAATTTCTATGGGTCTGAGTGCAAAAGTTTTGTCTATACTTTTCCTTTTTTATGTTAAGAAAATTGGTTCTCCCCTCCCCCACTCCACCCCAGCCAAAAAGGAGTTACACATTCCAGTATGTGGAATGTGTAAGGGATTCAATCCTGAGGCACCTTGAAATATTTGGAAACACAGAAACTTTCCTTGTGCTACTAAAGTAAGTGATTGAATTGGTAGAGAATACAAAAGAGGCTCAAACCAAAAACTCACTAAGATGTACAGTATATTACAGAAATACCAGAGTATTACACTTGGAATTAAAATACTAAGATTAGAGTTTTAGCTTGCTTGTTTACTAGGCAAACTGATTTCTTTGAGTCTTAACTTCCATGTATGTGGAAAAGTCAAGGACACTGCTTGCACTACCCAGTTTGTAGACTTGTCATGCTGAAAGTTACAAATATATAAGCTGTTTTTAAAAGATACATTTATTTATATCTAACATTTACATTAAAATATGTAAAATTATTAAATTTGTGTTTACTGATAGGTATAAATGCAAATACTCTGCACAGATTTATTTTTTTTTAAACACTGCATGTTGCTAAAGCCTAAGCTAAGGCTAAGTATTGATCAACTTATGACCAGCTTTCAGGTAATAGATCAATAAACCAACTACATGCCAGGAACTGTGCTAAGCATCAGAATCTCTGAGGAAATAGCAGTGTCTTGGCACACAATAGCATTATAAGAACACATTCTCATGGCTTCAATTTCTTCATATGGAAAACAGGGACAACTGAAGCAACTAGGGGAAATAGAGACTAAAGGTTGAACCTGGAATCAGGAAGACCTGAGTTCAAATCCAGTCACACTTACTAGCTGAGTGATCTTTGGCAAGTCAGTCAACGTCTGTCTGCCTCAGTTTCTTAATCTGTAAAATAGGTGCTATTATTATTGAACATCCCTCTCAGGGTTGTTGTAGGAATAAAGAAAAAAATCATAAAATGCACTGCAAATTCTAAAGATTTTTATAAAGATTTTCCCCATATAGCCCATTCCCCTATCTCCAAAATTCTCTATTTCTGTTGATAGCATTATCCTTGCAGTAACTCATATTCCCAATCCTGAAGGCATCTTTGACTTTCTTCTGCTTCTATGCAATCAGTTGTACTTATCAATTGTACTTGAATAATATTTCTTGCATTCATCCCTTTCTCTTTATACACATAGCTTCTATCTTACTCTTGTACAGACTCTCTTCACATCTTTCCTAAACTGTTACAATTGTTTCCAAATTGGCCTCCTTGCCTTCAAACTCTTCCTTCTCCATTTATAACTTACACAGTTGTTAATTTGACACTCCTAAGATAATAGTTTAACATTGTGTTTCCAAAATCTTCCCTGGCTTGCTACTGCCTCAATGACAAAACAGGACGTTATATTTGATTCCTGAGGTAATAGACAATCCCTAGTTTATTGAGTAAGATGGTAGCATGATCAGACTTGATCTTTACTTTGCCAGCTAAGTGGAGGATGGACTGGAGGGTGTGGAAAGACTTGAGGCAAGGAAATGGAACAGAAGACCATTGCAGTGCTTGAGGTATGCATTCACACTTTACTAAGGTGGTAGCAGTGTGGGTGAAGAGAAGGAATGTACATGAGAGATGTTGTGAAGGTACAAGACAACACTTGACAGCAGATTGGACATGTAGGATAAGGGCAAATAAAGAGTGGAGGATTGTCACCACGACAGCCAACCTGGGAGGACAGTGGGGTCCTCAATAGAAATAGTGAAGTTGGGAAGAAGTAAGGTTTGGGAATTACTGAAACTCATGATCATACTGGTGTCTTAGGGATATCATACCAGTAACATGTTAGGACTTTATTATTTTTAGTGTTGTCTTCCCAGTTATTACTCAATGCCTCACACATTAAACAGGAGCTTAATAAATGTTGGTTGTATTTAGATGAATTGAGGAAAGTGCTTTGCAAATGTCAAAATGCTACATAAATGTGATTTTTTCCTTTTAAACTTAGGCCATTATTTGGAATCAGACACATGATCTATCCCAATTCAAAGGCAAGTATTATATCGAGCACTACACATAGCATGTATTTATTTTCAAAATCTGCATAAAATTTATTTTTGTTTTTTCTATTTTAATAACCTAAATAAAATTAATAGACTATCTGAAGTAGGATACATTTCTCTCTAATGAACATTCAATATAAAAAAATACACTTTTAGAATATGATTAACAAGAAAAATTAACAAGAAAAGGGCTTTTATTTACATAACCTTAAGGTAGAAAATTCATATGCTCCACACATTGTCTACCTCCATGAAAGATAGCCAAGGCATTACTTAAAACTAGAAATATTATATCTTATAAACAGAAAAAGAAAATCAAATTTTAATAATCCAACATGTTTCCTATCTCTAAATAGTGCAAACTTCAATATTAGGTAATTTATTTTTATTAATACTTAAAGACTATTAAATTTTAATTTAAAATTCACCATTCCCAAATACTAATGACATTGTGAATTTATACTGAGCAAATTTTGACAGGTTAGATTTACATAGACTTTGTTGCTAGGTCCTCTGATAAAAGGTGTCTAAACACTACTCTCCTAAAATGAAACAAAATATCCCACGTAAGTGAGGCTTTCCTCTCTCCCCAAAAAGAACAATAGCATCTAGTAGAGAAACTATAACCATTTCTTTTCTTAGTCCTGATCTAGTCGGCAGTATACAGAGAGAAATACAGACATGATAAGTAGTCACACGAATAGAATTGTGCCTACACATGTTCCTATATAGTTCCTTAGAAAGCAAATGGATGGGAGATTCTTAGTTTTTTATGTCATACATCCTTCAGGCACTCTGACAAATCTTATGTACCTTCTCTCAGAATAATGACTTTAAAATGCATTAAATAAAATACTTATAAATAAAATAAGCTTATACAAAGATCCAGTTTGATCAAAATGAAGTTGTTGAATTTAAAAAATAAAATAAAATAAATCCATGAACCCCCACATTAAGGAAACCTGAATGAAAATTCTAGTGAAGAAAAAAAAATCATTAAAATAGAATTCCTTTTTTAAAAACATAACTTTTAGGACACCATCTCAATTGTCAATTGTGATTAAAATTTCATGGGTAACTATAAGCAACTATCATCAAAAATTTATCATCCCAAATGCTTGGCTTTTTTTTTTTTTTTTTTTTTTTTTTTTTTTTTTTTTGCTGAGGCAATTAGGATTAAGTGATTTGCCCAGGGTCACACAGCTAGGAAGTGTTAAGTGTCTGAGGCCAGATTTGAACTTAGAGTCCTCCTGATTTCAAGGCTGGTGCTCTATCTACTGCTCTGGCCTGACTTGTTTTTTAATATTTATTACTAATACTAGATTAAATATAAATGAATGCCACCTTCAAAGTCTTGAGTAGCGTGTTCTGTTTCACCAAGATGTTTTTGATTCCACAGAATCTTCAATAAATAAACACAAATTTAGAAATGGCAAGATTAGGCAAGTGGGGGGGGGGAAGCAAAGGAAACTTCCTAAAGCAGACATTTACTCTGAAAAATTTCCTCTATAGTCTATCCAGATTTTACCTTAAAATATTCCTAAAATGTTTCAAAATAATGATCACTTCTTTTAAAATTCCTAAAATTGAAATACTTGAAAAAGATATTTAAACCTCAAACCCCTAGAAAGGAAAGAAACAAGCAGTCATTTATTAAGTACCTACTATGTGCCAAAACACTACAAATCTGGGATGTGGGTGCTATTATTATCCCCATTTTACAATTGAAGAAACTAAGAAAGGTAGAGGTTAAGTGATTGTCCCGGGTCCACGGCTAGTAAGTGCCTAAAGCTAGATTTGAACTCAAGTCTTCTGGGAATCCATACTCAGTGCATTCAGTGCCCATTGCACCATCTAATTACCTCTATTCCTAGGACTAACAAAAAGAACCAAAAGCAAAATCAATTTATTTTTATCATCAGTAACTTGCTCCCACTTAAACAATTTTTAAAATTTCATTGTCTAGCTACATTAAATATGTCTACTGAACAGAAACTATGACCCTTATAATATTGCTAGCTACATCACTAAATTACTAATTTCAGGAAGACCAAATAACATCTCTTGGCTCGAGTTTAAGGCTACAAATTTAGAACCCAGATTTGCAGATAATCAACAAGTATGCTGCCCTCATCCTACCCCTCCAGACTGGATGAGTCACTGTACAAGAAACAAGAAAGTCTTCTATTCCTGTATTTCAGTGTCTGAAAAGTTATGTAAGGAAGAGTCACATTCACTTAGACATTCTGATAGGCACAACTGAATTTCAGAACTAGAAAAGAAAGAACATTTGGAAATAATATGAGACTACCTTAGAGGGCTTATAGGGCTTACTATACATTTCCAAAAAGAATCTAAGTATGTTACAGACTGGATCTGGCATTTCCTCCAAAAACACAAATCACAACTTAACCATCCTTGACCATCCTAGGAGCTCTTGGGTATCATCTGGGCCTTTAATTTCAGGAGGCCCACCCAACAAGCTAGGTATAAATCTAGACACACTCTCTTTAGGTCTCAACCTCTTATGAAAGGAACTATCTCTCTGTCCCACTAAACAAACGAATTCAGAGTTTCAAAGCCTTGAAATTTTAATTGGCAATGTCACAAAGACTTGCTGGGTCTCTATCTTATCTCTCCCATGGTAATAATAGACAATTAAATTTCCTCCACATCTTCAGTACTTAAAACTTGAAAATATGACCCAAGAAATCATCAAACTATATGTTGTTTAATAAAAATTGAATACAAAACACTAGCTTTAAAAAAAACAGATTTTCTATTATTTGTGATAGATTTCACAGGAAAAGAAAAAGTTAATACATTTACTTTCTTTACAGCAGTCTGGTTTACACCATCAGATGGTATAAAATGATAGAAGTAGTATATTTATAAAACACCTAAGAAAACTGAACAATAATAGACCTTTATAGAAACAAAAATAAAATATGAGTCAACAAGGTCTTTGCCAAACAGAAGTCTCAGGACAGGCTCAATCAGTCTTCTGGGAATCTCACTCCAATAAGCACAATAAAAGCAGGACGTGGCTCATTTCCTTCAACAGCTCAACATGCTTCTCTTAGAGATGTTTGTAAACTTCCTTCCTCTACTCATCAAACTGACAAACTGTTGTCATTTCTTTGGGGTAATAATATCCTGTTGATATCTGAGCAAATATGTTTTAGGGTGTTTTCTCCATACCACACATACTGGATATTATTTTTCAGTACACATTTTTTACATGCTTACTCACCAGTATTTAGCCAATTTCAAAAGGAGTGTCTAAGAAACAGCTAAGAAGATACAACAAAATATGAATGGTATATTTGTGTCATATATGCACATGCAGTTAAATAGATTGCAAACATCCTATGTCCCTTTGTTTTGTAACACTCTGGTGGGAAAATGAATCACAATCAGTAGCACAATAACATTATATCTTATAAATATTGGACTTTTTATTATCTGCCCCTTAACTCCATTAGACTGTATGCTCCTCCAAAGCAAAAGCTACATTTTAATCAAACTTTAGTCTCCGAAAAAATACAAAAAAACTTTAGTCTCTTCCTCAGGGGCTGTCATTGTTCACACAGTAAATGGTTTCACAAAGTTTGTCATAAATAAAATTGAAAAAATTCTTTACTTTTAAACTACATGAATCTGTATCTATAGATGTCTCTGTATATGTATGTGTATAATGTATATATACATAAGTATCTATACACATCTTTAGATACAGATATAGAGACTACCTTGAAACAGTTCATGAAAACATTTGTAAAGTTCCTTCACTTGACATATGTGAAATTCCTTGTTTCACAGAAAAAACTCCTACTATAAAGAAAAAACAGACTTGCATAAGAAATATAAATTAGCTATTACTTTTCAATTATTAAATTTCTATTTTTTCTAAAAAGAAATTCACTTAAATCTACAAATTACAAAGTAATGACTGATCTTAAATTTTTTTTTCAATAACTAGGTCTTTTTGTAAAATTAGAACTCTCATTAGCACTCAAGTAAATATTTCCCAGACAAAGAACGGGTTTTGTTTGAAAATAAGTATTTTCTGTGATATTACAACTATTTTCCTAGTCTTTCCAACAATTATGTTGGAAAAATGAATAAACTGTTGCAGAGACAATTTTAAAAGAAAAGAAACTTATAAAGATTTTAAAGCAAAAGTAACCATAATAAAACTTTTGCAAAAATATTAATAGAAATTGATTTGATCAATTTTCCTAGTACAAGCAAAGTTGAGACCAAGCAAAATAGCACCAACTCCTGCTAGTATTTTGGTAGTTGTTTTTTTAAGTTTTGTTTGAATATTTATGACCCCACCTGAGGTATTCTTGGAAAAGATATTAGAATGGTTTGCCATTTCTTTCTCCAGCTCATTTTATAGATGAGGAAAGTAAGGCAAACACTGTTAAATGATTTGGTCAGGGTCACTCACATAGCTAGCAAGTGTTTGAGGTTAGGGTTGAACTCAGGAAGAGTCAGTCACCATTTTTCTCTCTTGGACCTTATATAATACTGTTTTGAAAGTGTTTTCCTTAATGTGTAATATTATGTATTCGAGTGAACTCTCTGGTTTTAGGGAGGTCTTATTTAAATTTTGTGTATACATTCATTGTTTACCAAAATACAGTTGTTCATTCCCTTTAAATGCCATAAAAGTGGTATAAATAAAGTGCTATCAGATTTAAGGAGGGACCACTTTCAACTTTGTTAGTCAAGGAATGCTTCAAGAAGAGAAGGCATTTAAGGTTGGAAAATTGATAAGAATTTAAAAGTGAAGATCAGGAAATGGGAAGTTAGTATTGGGATGGAAAATGTCCTGAACAAAAAGTAACAGATAAATAGGAAATTACAAAGAGAATAGCGGCAACTTTTAAGGCTAGGATAAAAAGGTATTGATAATAAAATGGATGCTTCTAATATTTAATGCTCTGAAATCCCCAAACACAAACAAGATAAATGATATATCAAGTCTGGATTTGGATTTCAATTAGGCTGTGATTCCCCAAGTGAGTCAGCATTTCCCCAATGCAAATGTTCACTTGACATGAAGGAGATGAAAGAGTTTTCTTGTTTTTTTTTCTAGTCATAAAACCTCACCCTTCCTCTTTGATACAAACTTATTATCTTTACTTTACAGGATGAAAACCAGGTAATTCCTATGAGTCCTCTAATCTTACTGGACAAAAACAGTCCTGAGAACCGGACAAAAAGGACAGTGGGAGAAAAAGAATTTATTTTATACTCGTTCCACATCCTTCCCATTCCTAAACTTTTTTTTTCCATCCAAACATATAAGTTTGATTTTTTTCAACACTTCTCAAGTTACAAAATAACATTTGAAGTTCCGAGTATAGTTGCCAAGTGTCAAATGGTGAAAATATTAGTTTACCTAAACAGCACATATGCTTACAACATAAATCACTTAGTGCTTCTTGGAACATTGTTATAAAGTATCTAAAAATTTGTATCTTATTTGATAAACTAAAAACACACTCTTCCTTTACTCTGTTCAGAAATCTCTGAATGAGTATGTGTCAAAGTGTTGAAATAATCTTAGTCTCTTTTGTAATATCCTACAATAATATTCATTCATTTTAACCTAAAATTGCATTTCTAGCACACACACAATTTAACAATAACATTATTGCATTAAAAATAAGCACTCACTATTTGAAAGTTCTGTAACTTTAATTTTACTACCTATACAAAAACTCAGAAAAAATTCAGATGAAGATTTGAAGACTCATAGTCAGTGCTGCTATTCTTAATACTTGTTAAAAGTTATTTGAGTTATCATAGACATGAAAATCCCCTTGTACAGATCCCAGGATAGTACTCTGTTCCTTCCTTAACACCCAAGACCAGATGATCCTAAAAAGATATGTTAGATATATATTCTTGCATTTACTTTACATGTAAATCTCCTGAAATAGATAAGCCCTTATCATTCTTTGATGTCTGCTAGTCATCTGCAAGATCAAAAGATCCTTTTCACATACCAGGATTCCCCTTACCCTTCATCTTTCCACAGACTCCTAATATATTTTTTCTCTATTGTTAATTTTCTTTGAATATATCAGGTTGATGAACACTGACTTAATATCATAATATAGGCAGATACTATCCAAACAAAAGGAAATAAAATGTATTTTTGGCACAAAGTAATAAAAACATTAGTCTTTAATGCCTAGTAATGCTTTGCAACTAGACCCTGAGGACCACTGGAGCTTTTCTTCTTATTTGCATTTGAGTCATTTATATGTTTTTATCATTTCCTAGTAAAATGTAGGTTCCCTGAGAGCAGGACCTGACTGACTTTTCTATCTGTATCCTCAGGCCCTAGCACAGTAATAGGCATCTAATAATTTTTTAAATTAATTCATTCATGTGCAGAGGTTGCAAAACACTCTTTGGAATAAAAAAATACAAAATTAAGGGGAGGGAAAAAAGCCAAGTATTTTCCTAGAAATGGGTAATCATTTATATAAACCTATTGTGTTACAGAATTAATTGAGTGGTGCTAGTAGTATCACCTAAAAACAAACAAGCAAGCAAAATGGCTTGCAAAATAAATTTGTACAGATGAAATAGAGCAACTAGTATACAGTGTCACATAAATAATGCTTACTTAGTTGCTCCATTACTAAATGGAAACTCCAGTCTAGGAATAGGGCAGGAACATGTTTTCATGTGGAATAATCACAAAACTTGCTTCTAGCTAAAAAATGGGGGTAACAATGATCAAACTGAAGAATTTGGTACAAATTTTGAAGATAACAGTAAAAAGAACAATCCAATGTTAAAGACAGAAAAAATAAAATGCCCGATGGCAATGACTGGCATACATATACACACATACAAATATATAATTACATATATGGTATATATTTATATCTATATTATATTATTGGCCTATATTATAATATATATTATATGTCATATAACATATAGTATGATAGCCTACATTAGCCAATTATTATATTTATATCATGTAAAATTAATTTTGAATCTTTATATTCTTCTTAGTTTTCTGTATGTTTTCTCACCTTCCTCACTGCAGCTAACCTTAAATTAAATGGCCTCCACAAGAATTACAAAGAAGAAATCTTTGAGGAAAGTGTCATGTACCAGATGTCAAAGGGTATGATGAGGAAATGACTTTGAGAGCAAATTTAAAGTATGAACAATGCTTATGAAATTAAATCTAAAACAGATGGTATTTAAAGGTTTTTTTTTTCCTTTAACTTGATAAATTTAAGTTTCTTCTTAGTATTTATTAAGAAATCACTGGTATTTACCCCAAAGATCAACACATTGTCAGTCTTTGGAACTCAAAGGAACAAAGCACCTCTTCATTATGCTATTGCTAAAATTCCATTGAACTGTAATACACTGAATCATTAAAATTAAGTGACATTTCACTATTTATGATATATAACTATATGTTCATATATAAAACAGTCTCATAACATATCCACTGCATATACATGTGTGGAAGTTCAATGTTGTTTATGTATGTGAGCAATTTTACACAGAGAGATATACAAGCTCACACTCAAAGTTGTTTATCAATATGTGCAGTTTTACACAGAGATACACAGGCTTACACACAAAATGTTGACTACTTTTCATTTCCTTGATTCTTATTAGTAAGAGTGACTACTATATAACTATATAGCAAAGGGAAGCAGTATTATATAATGTGGGCATAAAAAGTTGTCTTAATTGTATTTTTTTCCTGGCAACTTTGAAAAAGTATAAGAATTATCTAAAGGGATATAACTGTTACTGAAAGGAGACACTAACTTATTCATAGATTGTGTTAGAAAAATTCTTAAATTAGTTGTTTGGTACTAAAAAATCATTGCATCCACCGAAAAGTTTGGTTCCTAGGCAGCCATACAAAAATTTATCTACTTAACCCACAATATTCTAGAAGTATAGTATTTTAGCAATATTACTACATAGATATAGATAACCTGCATAAATTGTGGATGGATGGAATAGATATTTGACAGATAGATAAGTAGGTATGTAGGTAGGTAGGTAGGTAGGTAGAGCATGCAAAAGACAATGAGTTTATGGGGAAAAACAAAGTTTCAAAATTAGATATTTTTCTCATTTTGGAAGGAGTGGTGGTGGCTCTGGAAAATCTGGCAGAATAAGGGATACACACATAAGAAGGTGAAAAGTTAGAGTGAAGATATTAAGAAATTTGGTGTGAAGAACTCAATGGGGCTTGACAGTAGGATGAAAAGAAGCTTAAGTGGTTCAAGAACAAGGAATTAAAAGGATAATTCTCCATACTGGAATACTTTTTTTTTTTTTTTTTTTTTTTTTTTTTGCTAAGGCAATTGGAGTTAAGTGACTTGCCCAGGGTCACACAGCTAGGGAATGTTAAGTGTCTGAGACCAGATTTGAACTCAGGTCCTCCTGACTTCAGGGCTGGTGCTCTATCCACTGCGCCACCTAGCTGCCCCTGGAATACTTTTTCAAAACCTTTCTTTTCTTCCTAAGGGTACAAAGATTAATCTACTCATTTTCCTTTCCATTTCTGAGAGTTAAAAATTTTCCCTCTTATTCTCTTTCCCATTTACCTCCTCTTATATCTTTCTTTTAGAAAAAAAAATAAGGCTTATTAAGTCTAAAGAAAAAAATGAAGAAAAGCCTTGTGATATGATTTTAGTACACAAAAGAATAAAGTGGGATTCATCTCCATTTTAAATGAAAAACAGATTAAGATTATCACTTCCATATACACATCATCCCATATGTTGAATTTAGGGTATAGACTATAGTATAAAGAATAGAAGTTAGAATCAAAGAAATAGATCTAAGGAAAGAGACTGGTTGGAATTGGTTATATTTTAGCCCTTGCAGGCTTTCACTCTCACCCTAACTAGGCATGCTGCCCAGATCCAGGCCTTGACAAGGAAAAGTGGTTAGGTGTCAAGTCAGGCAGGGTAAAGGGAAGGAAGCAATTTCTGTAAGAGGAAACCGAAGGAGGAAAGGGAGTAAGAAGGAAAATATTAAGGGAAGGAAATCCTAAAACCTGTCTTTGGTAAAAGAAGTACATATTTTATGATACCAAATAACTCAGTAGAAGTTGTCTCTGAGTGGTAAATTATATCAAGGGACAGACATCAATAAAACAGAGCAGTATAGATACTTTGAAAAGGCTACATTAAACTATTTCCATAACTTCCAATCTGGTCTTCTTCTCTACAGTCTGGAATCTTCCAAGTCATCTTGGGCACTGTTGCCAAAGCAGTTTTTCTAAAGCAAATTCCCTACCTTAACAGGACTTCTTATTATTTTGGCAGATATAGATATAGACATGTAGATATATATATGATATCTTTAGTATTTGAGTAGGAATAATATTTGTGTAACATAATGAAAATAATACTAAGGTTCTGTGTGTGTGTGTCTCTGTCTCTATGTGTGTCTGTCTCTGTATTTGTCTATCTCTCTCTCTCTGCCTCTCTTTCCCTCACTCCTCTCTCCCTCTCTTTTTGTGTCTCCTTCTAACCCTGTCTCCCTCTTCCTCTCTCTCTCCTCCCCCCTCCCTTTACCTCACTCTCCTACATCTCTAGCACCACAGTATTATTTCAATTCACTCACTAACTTGATCATAAATTTCATCATTCCTTAAACTATTGCTAAAACCAAATGTTGCTATTTATTAGGACCTCTGGTTTAAAAGCTTGGAAAGAAGTGTTAAAACTGTTCACCAAAAGTTTGTGTTTGCTTTCAAATTTTAATTATTCATTTTTACCTACTTTCTCCATACTATGGATTGATTATCACTTCCTGACAATGCCTCCACTGTTCCTCCCTTCCTTCTACTGAATGAGAGATTGAGGTAAGTGGGTTAAAACACCCTTTGCAGCTTTAAAGTTCTAGGATTTTACTATTTAAACATCATGCAAAATGATAACAAGTGTTCAGGTAGGAATTGCATTTTAGGCAAATTAATTTGACAATAACACACAAAATGAATTTTAGGAGGACAGAATCTGGAAATTTTTATTGGAGATTTAAAAATTACCCCATAGCAGAAGTTCTTGAGAACTAGAGCTTGATATAAAAGCAAGACTATAAATGAAGGAAGGCACATGAGAGGAATTTTGAGGAAGTGTTTTTGAAATTTAAAGTCCTTACTTTAAATAGATAGCCACAGTAAATCAAGACATTATAAATATGTGTATCACTTAACAAATATATTACAGAAATGTGTTTTGATTTTAAGCATTTTAGATTGCTTTAAGATATGAAATCACCACTATATTGTTCTATATTGCTATATCAACCTACAAGTTATACATATTAATTCAAAACTCAATTATCTCAGATAACGTGTCTTAATATGAAGGCTTTTCCTTGAACAAATCTATATCAAAACTTCCAGTTTAAGGGTCATCTTAATTTTAAAATATCTCTCCTGCTTACCAGCTTATTAAAGGCTTATGAAAGTATACACATGTTGTTGAATCCGGTATGGGCCATACTTAAATATTCCAGGAATCCTGATCAGACTTTTATGATATAGCTTAGGCCAATGAGACTGTCTCTTGGAAAAAAAAAAAAGCATGGTATAATGCTGAATTTTGGAATGATATTTCATTCCACTGATAAGTATCTAGAATCCACATTTATCATTGGTGGTTCTTTTCTAATACAGCATCCTCAG
Source organism: Myrmecobius fasciatus (assembly GCA_023553655.1). Taxonomy (NCBI): domain Eukaryota; kingdom Metazoa; phylum Chordata; class Mammalia; order Dasyuromorphia; family Myrmecobiidae; genus Myrmecobius; species Myrmecobius fasciatus. The sequence goes on along the minus strand of JAJPUD010009132.1, from coordinate 25,741 downwards.
AAATCACATATACTAGGATTAATATTCTACCCGAATAATATGTGTTATTAAACTAAGTAGGAATAAAATGACATCTCTTAAGTTTTCTTCACTACTAAAACAGGATTTGGGGGACAGGAAGGAAAAAAAAAGAAGAAAGTTCTTTTCTAAATAAAGTTGAGGGAAGGACACTTTCAAACACCAAGTATTTCAGTTAGGTTACTTTTAAATGACAAAGGGCACACTATGTTACAACTGTGACAGAAAGATAACTAAGGGTCGATTTAACTATTCATGTTCTTATCTAAAAACTATATCTAAATCTTGACAGTATACTTAAAAGGCTAGGTTGGTATCAATCTTTCTAATACTTAGATTTAAGGTTTTTTTCTTCTTTATAAATGTCTGCATAGAAAAGGTCAGTCTTCATAATCTATAGTTTACTCTGCATGGTATTTTGCTGTCTCTAACATTGTGAAGAATACAAAATTGAAGTATGATGCTGTTCGATTAGATGAATGAAAGGGGGGAAAATGTTAATCTTCTTTACACAAAACATTTTGAAAAGACATCTCTTCTATTTGGATTTTTCCTTGTTAGATAAGAACTTCATCATACAAAATAGTCATTCTAATAGTTATAATTTAATAGTTTAAGTCATTACATCAAGACACTGTTCTAAGAATAAAAAGATAACTAAGATATTTTAATCTAATACAATAGGAGCTATGGGAGAAAACAAATAAAGGAAGGAGGAAATAGACATATCACCAAATAACTATTTTGAAGAAGAGGTGGATATGAAAGAAAGAGACCAGAAAAAGTGTTAAGAACAAACTGAGTAAGAAGAAATCATTTTTGCTTAAAGAAAATGGAAGGAGGAAGGTTAAAAAAGTTATTATCATAAAGGAGATCACATCCAAATTATGCTTTGGTTGAAAGGAAAAATTTAAATAGGAGATGAGGGAATCCATACAAATAATAGAACAATGATGTGAGTAAAGTCATAAAAAATGAGAGAGAGCAAAATGAGGAGAGGGGGATAGTAAGTAATCCAGTTATATAGCAATGAGCACACATAGAGAAGTGGTGTGGGATACATCTCAGAGTACAGGATAAAGTTTTATTATGAAGAGTCTTCCATGTCAGAATCGAGAATTTGTTCTTTATTTAGTAGGGAATGCAACAATTTGGAGCCACTGATAACTTTTTGAATAAAAGAATAGAATAAATATATCAGCACAATAGAAAAAATGCTTCTCCAAATGATACATAAGGGATTATTGGAGGTTTTAAAAAAAATAACTAAAACATATTGAAAATGAAAGGTGTTTTTGATTTTGTTTTTAAAGAGGATATTAGAGAAAAGTTTGTGGCTGGCTACAGCAGAAAAGGAATGGAGACGATGGATAAGAATTGTTACTAAGTTACAATTGTTTGAGTTTTAAGGCTAGATTTCTTTTTTTAATTTTTACCTATTTTTATTATTAAAGCTTTTTTATTGTCAAAGCATATGAATAGATAATTTTCAACCTTCAACCCTTACAAAACCTTGTGTTCCAAATTTTTTACTCCCCACCCTCTCCCCTAGACTGCAAATAATCCAATATATATTAAACATATACAATTCTTCTATACATATTTCCCCAAATATCATGCTGCACAAGAAAAATCAGATCAAAAAGGAAAAAAGGAAAAGGAAACAAAATACAAACAACAGCAAAAAGAGTGAAAATACTATGTTGTGATCCACACTCAGTCCCCACAGTCCTCTCTCTGGAATTGACCTGAATCATCTCATTGTTGAAAAAGAACAGTGTCAATCAGAATTGAACATAGTATAGTCTTGATGGTGCCGTGTACTATGATTTCCTGAATCTACTCACTTCACTTAGCATCTGTTCACATAAGTTTTTCCAGGCCCCTCTGAAATCATCCTGCTGATCAGTTCTAATATTCCATAACATTCATATATAAGGTTAAATTTCTGAAAGGGTGATGATATATATCAGAAACTCTGGCCAGATAGTCAAGGGATTTTTTTTTAATTGCTGTTGTTGTTTGTTTTTGTTCCAGGAACTCTTGAGGTCCCCAATAGTCTCTCCTGAAATATCAGATATATTCCTATTCTGAAGCTATTAAAGAAAAAAGTAGAAGGATAAGAAGTTTAGAAAAAAGAATATGGTAAGGTTTACCCAAGAAACAACAGACTCCTTGAAAACTAGAACAGATCAAAGACTCTTTGAGAAAGCAAGAACCATTAGGACAAAATAAAAAAAAAATAAAATTTAAGATATCCGATGTAAAAAAAAATTGCCTAGTAGATCAAATGGAAATAATTTAAGAATAATATGGCTCCCTGAAAACTAAATTTTATTATTTCCAAAAACCTTAGTTTCTATATTTCAAGAAACCATAAGTGAAAACAGCCCAGACTTGTTGGAATAAAAGGACAAAATAAAAATAGAAAGCATCCACTAATCATCTCCTGAAAGGAACTGCAAAAGGAAAAGTTACAGTCAAAATCCAGAGCTCCAAATAAAAAAAGAAAACAAAACAAAACTGCAAACTTTAGAAAGAAGTTTGTATACCAAGGAATTACAGTCAGAATCATACCAGACCTGATAACTTCTACCAAAAATGGAAGATCTTAGAATATGATATTCTACAAGGCAAAAGAGATAGACTTAATCAGAAATAACTTAATCTGCCAAGTTCAGTATAAATTCATTGGGTGGCAGGAAGTTAAACTTTAGTGGAATCAAAGACTTTCAAGAATTTCTTATTTAATTCCCAAAACTGAGTTGAATCCCAAATCCCTTCTGGTGATAGAAAATCTATTCGCCTGAATCATGATATGTAATGCCAGATTATTTTTTATTATATTAACAGTGCTTCATATATTTGTTTTCTAGTCTTTTTATTTTTTTCTTAAAAAGGGGAGATACAAAAAGAGAAAATCTTGATTACATAAAAAAACAAAATATATTACTAAAAATCTAATAAAGTAAATTCAGGACTAGGAAAAATAGGGAGAGATTGGAGGACTGTTAATTAAATTGATTGTTGAAACTTTAAAATATAAATGTAAGAATTAAGTGAGATTTAGAAAAATAAATTTATTTGACCAACTGGAATGATGTATGTGATGATCTAATACTAACACTGTAATAAGGAGAGAAGAAATACTTGCCCTTTAAGAATCTTTATGACTTTAAAGGGTAATGAAACAGTTGAGTAAGACAAAGACATCCTGGAGGAGGGAAGTGTAGAATGGTTGTGTTCAATGGATTTAAAGGGGGAGAAAGAAGATGGGGAGGAAGAACAAAAAGAAAAACACAATAATTTCAAAAGGAAGAAGAAAAGGATGGAATTTGTCATTTTTAATAATTGGGAGGTGTGAGAAGAGTATTAAATTTTGGAGGAAGGAATGGGGGAGGATTAGGCAACACAAAAATATCTTACTTATCTAAAACAAAGGAGACTTGAACACACAGTGTGGTGTAAAAATACACTGAACTCAAAAGCTAATGGGCAAGGGGTTGTAGGAAGGACAATATTGGGGGAGGGAACTGTTTCAAACAAAACAAACTTTGTGAGCCTTAAGAGGGATTTAAAAGGGGGGGGGAAGAACTAGAAGTTAAAGCTATACTATAGATTGCCTCTTAGATAAGTGGGGAATGGATGAACAAATTGTGGTATAGGACTATAATTAAATGTTATTTTATTATAATGACAAACCAGATGATTTTAGAGAATACTAGGCAGTATGAATTGACACAGAGTAAAACAAAATGCAGAAAATAATTTTCTTATTGGACAATATTGCAAAGAAAATCATCTATGAAAGCCTTTAGAAACTCTGATCACCTAAATGACCAAAGCATCTATCATGAAATATGTTACTTCCTGAGAGAGGAGGTATAGATACCAACTATAGAGACATACATTTTTGGATATCACCTATGAGTGGATTCATTTTTGCTTTCATACTTTTTCTGTTTTCTTTCTCTTGAATTTTTAACTGAAGTAGGAAGTGAGGGAGGAGTTTTCAGCAATAATAATATTTCCCTCTCCCCGCCCCCCAAAGGCAACTGTTGGAAAAAAAAATTAAGCACACAGAAGATAGAAAGAATTTTAGAAAGAAAGGATGACAAGAAGAAAAGTTTTAAAAATAATGTGCAGACTTTATTATAGAATTAAAAAAAATAAAAGCAAGTGATGTGAACTGGTCTCATATAATATTTTATGCTCTGTTGTGGGCAGAAATTTTTAAATTGATATTTAAAAATTAAAAATAAAAATTTTAAAGTGAAAATTAATATTGTAAAATTACAAAGGGATATTAGAAAACCACAAATCCCTTCTGGTGATAGAAAATCTATCAGTATGAATCATTATATGTAATGTCAGATTATTTTTTATTATATTAACAATGCTTCATATATTTGTTTTCTAGTCTTTTTATTTTTTCTTAAAAAGGGGAGGTACAAAAAGAAAATCTTGGCTACATAAAAAACAAAATATATTACTAAAAATCTAATAAAAGAAATTCAGGACTAGGAAAAATAGGGAGAGATTGGAGGACTGTTATTGAATTGATTGTCATCTATATTGATCAGTGGAAGTATAAATGGGATGAAAAGGCTAAGGGGCATAATATATAGAGAGGGCCATGGAGAAAACATTAGAGTAGGGACATCCATGTGGAATAGCAATTATGATACTTTAGCTATATATGCAGCATGGTAAATTCTACAAAGTTTTTTTTTCTTTTACTTATTGTAAACAAACTATCCTAATCTTAATTACAGTCTTAATTAATGAAATAAAGAAGGAAGGAAAAATAAAATAAATGTGTTAATCTATATCTCCATTTTTTTACAACTACAATTCACATTCTTAAATTTATGTACAATTATTTTTCTATGTAATTAAAGCTTATTGATTTATTTGTGCAGAGTCTTGTAAGAAAGAGGGATCTGGACTGCTAATATTTTTATTATTATTTTTCAGATGAAATCTGTTCTTCATGTATTATAATACAGTGTGTCTAATTAGCCAATAAAAATAATGTACTGATGAATAAAGAATGATGACAAATTCAGAAAAGAAGTAGAGAATCAACAGGACAGATTCAAGCCTTTCTCTATTTTACTTTCTTACAGAGAAATAGTGCCCTGAAGACATTATAGCCTCTGTAGATCTAGGAATAATGCCCATACTTTCCTGAAGGCCTGATAAGTCTCCTGCACCTGTCTTCAGTGGCAGCTGGTAGGGCAGTGGACAGGGCACTGAAAGATCTCAGTTCTAATAGGGTCTCAGATAATTACTGGCTGTGTGACCCTGAGAAAATCATTTTAACTCTATTTGCCTCAGTTATCCCCAGGTGTAAAACAAGGATTTTATATACATAATGTATATCTGTAGCATCGACTTCCTAAGGTTGTTGTGAAGATCCCATATGTTTTTTAAAAAGAATTTAACAATGTGCCGAGTACAAAATAGGGGATGTATAAATAATATATAGGGCTATATAAATTCTTATTCATTTTCCCTAAGAAATATAATGCTTTGTAAATGCATTTTCCTTTCTCTTAAAGTAGTCAGTTAGCTTGCATTTCAAAGAACAATAATAAAAGATTCAAATACAAAGTTCAGATGAGTAGGACAGTGGGGTGGTTAAGGCACTCCACTAAGATAGGAGCAAAAGGAACTGTTTTTCTTTTTCTTCAAGTTGTTCCCACATCCCTAATTCTTCTCCCTTCTTCCTTTATCTGTAGATGTTTCTCTTTCTATTTTTTTTCCACTTTTCTTTTCTGGATTTCTCCCTCTCTCCTCTGTCATTTTCTTTCTTCATTCGTCTCCAAACTTCAGTGGACTTAATGTTAAATTTAGATATTTTTTTTTAAATGTAGGCTGTATTTGTTGAAGAGTTTTATGTCTTCTAGTTTAAATTTTAAAATTATATTTCTCTAACAATGTTCATTCTGATAAAAAAAGCACAAATTTAATTTATGGCACTGTATGTTTTTTCATTAATTTGATCCTTAACTGACTTCCACTCCACACCCCACTCAGGTACTGTTGCCCACAATAGAAAAATTTCTCATCAGAGACCTCAGAATGCCACAGTCAGAACTGAAGCTAACATCTAGTAGATTCTGAGTTTGTTAAGAAGAACTCCATTATCATTAATAATATTTAAAGTAGTAATGCTAATAATAAACTTTATTCACTGACCCACTGGTAAGAAGCTTGTATAAACATAGGTTAAGTCTTCTGGTTTACAAGCAGCTGGAAGAAATCAACTCATCTCCTCCTAGAAAGCAAATGCCCAATGAAGACTTTTCTCGCCTACAAGACTTCCAAAGGTGTCTTTTGCACCCTGCAGAGCAGGAAGGAGAATCTGGATGATGATGATTATTATTATTAGTGATTATTATAATTAGCATATATTTGTCTTTATAGAACACCTTCTTTTAGGTTACTATCAAAGTCAGAGACTTAGATAGTCTTAGTCTCATAAACATTTATTCCAGGACTATTATACCTCTTTCAAAGATTTTTTTTAACATTTAGAATATGAATATTGTGTAATGGTACACAAAATATTCTTTGCAGTAATTTTTCCATTCAATAATAAAAAGCTTTCACTATATCAGCAATAGCCCAGTTCTCTCTTTGAGGCACCCTGGGTATCCAAAGAAAAGCATCCTACAAAACTACAGAACAGCGAAAATCTTTCCTATAGAATAAGCATAAACAACCAAGCAATTTATTCTGGTGTTTAAATTGTACTTACATTCAGAAGGAGCTAAAATGAATGTCTAAGTAAATAGCACCTTGCCTATTCATATCTAGAAGCTGCTCTGTTTTCTGTCTGCCCTGTGGGGGAAATATGGGCTGAACTTGCCTTAATTCAGAATTATGCTGTGAGATTGAACCCAGATTTAAATAATTCCTACTCACAGGATCATAGACCTAGCCCTGGAAAGGGACCTTCAAGATCTTCAAATTCAACCACCTCATTTTATAAATGAGGAAACGGGGACCTGGAGATGTTACATCAAAGTCACACATGAAGAAAGTGGCAATGTCCTCAGACACTGGACATACTGTTCTTTATGCTGTACCACAATGACTCATCTAGTTCACGGGGTTCTGGTTGACTAAGGAAGGTGGAAGGATCAAACCAGGACAAAAGTCTTTCCCTTCTAGGAATAATCCAGGATTGTATTTCATAGGACCATAAACTCAAACAGTGAGAAGGAACCTTTGAATTCATGGAGACTTCATTTTATGGCTAAGATAACTGAGGCCAAGAGAGGCTAAATGAAAAGAGAGAGTAAGTACCTGAGGCAGGATTCAAACCAGATTTTCCCCACTCCCAAAGCCAGGACTCTAGCTACTAGCACACCATGTTCTGATCCAAAAATCTTAGGAGCCAAATAAGTTTAAAAATTAGAAGTATAAATATCAATGAACTCTACAGTTAACTTCATTATAAACCTAAATTAAATATTTAATTAAAAGTTTCAAAATTTTGAAACCATTCAAATTATATCTCTTCCATGAAGTTACTTGATGAAAGTTTAAAAAAGAAATATCTAAAAAGCTTAGGAATCATGTTAAAGATTGGGAGATAAATGTGAAATTCATTGAGGAAATATCAATGGTACCAAATTTCAAATAATACGAGTTTGAATTGAAAATGACAGTGCTTCTTACTACTCGTTTCATCCCTAATGTTACCTTTGGAAAATAAAATTCACATAATGAATTCAAGGATACCTTTTGGGGTCAAATTTCTGTAAAAGAGCTAACTTGGTATATATGGCTTAGATTTAGTAATTCTGGAAGCAGATTGTCCAACCCTGGTGAAGCTTGAGGTGTGGGCTCATCATTTGCTGCAGTCCCTCCACTTTTCTGAGATGGCAGCAAATGAGTGTTCTTCAACATATCAGAGGAATGCTTCAACTACTATACAGGATAAAGGTCATACCATGGCAGTCATAGGATTTGAAAAGAGTTTTTGCCCAGCTAGAAAGGTAAAAGATGCCATTGATAATTTCTGTCCCTTAAGAGAAATAATGAAATACTTTTTTGTTGGGGTTTATTTTCCAATACCAACAGCAGGCTTTCAAGGAAGTGCAAAAAAGACACGAGCTGCTAATTCACAAATCTAATGGTTTCTTACCGCCAATATAGAAACCTCCTAATGGTTCTTTGTGCTGGACAGTTCAGTACAAATTCATCAAGGTAATCCTCCCAAACAAGCAAGAGGCTGAATTAGAGTTTGTCTTTACAATCCATGAGATAAAGGTCTGTGTTATATCTGTCTTAAGTTTCCCCAATGCCTCAGCACAATGCTTTGCATATAATAAATATTTAATAATAGTTTGCTAAATTTCATTGTATTATTGTGACTTGAATCAAATTCCAGTATATTGTTCTTTTCCTGACAGTTTACAATGGGAAACCTTGTGCTAATGTACTTTAGCGCCTCAGATTTAATGACTAAGAAAGCTCCTAATCCATGAATCCTCCTTATAGAACTCTTTATTTTTCATTTATCCATTTATTATTCCAAACAGCAGATTGTAGAGAGGTCTGAATATTAGGATAAAGAGTTTTAGTATTTAGTAATAATGGGGAGTCAATGAAATTTTCTGAGAATAGGAATGGCATGATCATAGCAGCAAGTTAGGAAGATTACTCAATCAGTAATGTGAAAGATGAGTTATAGAGAGGAAAGAAAAGACTTAAGAACAAGTAGAATCTATGGCAATAGCCAAAGAAGTACCCAGCATTTATTAGGTGTCTATTATGTACCAGGCACTATTCTCAGCACTGATGATATAAAAACCAAATTGAAACAGTATCTGACCTGAACCATTGTACTTTCTGTGAGGGAGAAACAGTATGTATATATTGTATCTAAATGTATAATACATATATATACTGGGAATATAAAATAGTTTTTGAAGGGAGGACAATATTTGACACTACAACAATAGGCGGCTTGAGAAGATATTTAATTACAATCAGTGGTATTGCTGAAAATAGGAAAAGAGATCTTGGAGAGCAGAATCAATAAGGCTTGACAACTGGCTAGACCCATGGGGAAGAAGGGGAAAGAGTCAAGGCAGACTTCAAGATTATGTACTTAGAAAGAATGTTAGTGCTATCAAACAAAATAAAACAAAATAGCAAAGTTAATGTGAAGGACAAAGTTAAGTTTGAGGGAAGAAGATGATGTGTTCAATCTTTGATTACATCTACCATGAAGTACTGGTAAGGATATCCAAATTAAGATATCTAGCAAGCAGATGAAAACATGAGACTGTAGCTCTGATGAGATTTTGGGAGATTAGTAAATTCAAGGAACTCAATGTTAGAGCCATAAGAATATGTAGTGTCATAAAAGCCAAAGGAAGATAAGAGTAACAAAAAAAATAAAATAAAATAAAACAATTCCACAATAGCAAATGCTACATAACATAGTTACTTAGTCATAATTCTCATGGTTTCTTAGTGCCACTGTAGAAGCTTATCATGGCTAGAATTCTTTGTGCATTTCAGCACAAGTTTATCTAGGTAATACCCACAAATAAGTGAGAGGCTTAATACGTGTTACATAGGGTTCAAAGAAGGTGAGAATATATTTAAGTTAAAAGAAATCATTAAAAGTTTTGTAAATAACTGAGTACTTATATATTTGTTTTCTTCTGGAATAGCACTCTACCAGAATCCCCACTGCTTAGAGATACTATGGCTACTCAGAGACTCTTCTGTAGTGAGCACCCCAGGTTTCCTCAGTCAGATTTTCAGGCCACAGCCACAATGTTTAGATGGCTAGATACCTGGAATTATGTCAATCCCTCTATGAAATATGCTGTAGTATATAATATTGGACTTGAAATCAAAATGACATAGGTTCAAACCTTGCCTCTGTCAATATGACCAGGAAGAAATCCCTTGGTCTCTCAGCCTCAATTTCCTCACTTGTAAAATAAAAATAGACTAGTCATATCTCACAAAAATGTTGTGAAATTCAAATGAGAATGAATGTTATACTTTGCAATACTTTGCAAATCTGAAAGCCATAGGCTGAGTGAGAGAGAGAGAGAGAGAGAGGTTAAAGATAAGTGAGAATGAAGGAATTTACTGATGGAACAAGGTCATGAAAAGAAGAGCTGAAATGGGATTGTAGAGAATAGAGATGGCTGGGATATCCCCAATAATAAGGAAAGCTACCTATTCCCCTGACACAGAGTAAATGAATCACAGGATCTGAGTTGACAGAGCTCTATTCAACACACGTTCATTGAGTATGTATAACATACAAAGCAGTATGAAAGGCCCTGGGGACTTATCGATAAAAAACAACACAATCTCTTCTAATCTCTTCAATAAATTGGGAGAAATCATCAACTAAATTTGAAGGGAGAGGAAAAGGAATTGGCAATGAAAGAAGAATTTATATCAATTATAAGTTAAGGTTAATTGAATTAGGGATAGCACATGGATCTACAATGTATGGCCAAAGGATTGGATTGAGCCTACTATCTGTTTTTGTATAGACCTAAAGCTAAGAATTGCTTCTACATTTTAAAAATATGTTTAAATAAAGTTCTCTAGAGTAGACCTAGTGAACATGGTTTTATTCTTTCTACTACAAAATTTGGTCATTTGAAAGTAGACAGGTGATAAGAGTGACACAGAGTTGAATGTTAGGAAGGATAAAATGCCAAAACAAAACAAAACAAAAACATCCTTTTTTATAGAGGGATAAAGTTTGCAAAGAATTTTCTTCACAAAACCCCATCAAGGTTGGGGTAATAATAACAAAAGTATTATTATATTTAAAGTATAAGTATTTATATTTAAATATATAGTATAAGTAAATATTATTACACTTATTAAACTTATAATTACCTACTACATATTATATAGCATAAGTATTATTATCCCAATTCTACTGATACTAAAACTCAAAAAATTGTGTGAATAACCCAGTCACTCAACTGGTAAGAATCAGAGCCAGGATTTGAAATCAAGTCTTTAGACTCTAGGACCACTGCCTTTTATTCTAAACCATATTGCCCCCTGGGCACAAGCATTTTAAGAGTTTTGAAAAAGGACACCACTAAAGTAGCTGACCATAGCATAAATCACAGGCATATAAAGAAATTACAAAACATAGTCAAAGGCTGGGATAATAGAAAAGAGTTATCTTTCACTTAAAAAGTACAGACATGCCCTGCTACAGATTCTGAAATAATCAAACTTCCAGTGATAGAGGTCAATTTCAAAGAGAACATCAAAAGGCTACTTACTGAGGAATAAATCTGTACCAACTTAAAAATAACCTTGTTAAGATTTTGCTGAATCTTAAATCTTTGACTCAAGGATGTGGGGGAGGGAACAGTGTGGTTAGCATATAACCATATGACTTTGGCAATGAATAGAGAAGGTTAAAGAAAAAAAATCAACATTATAATCACTTTCAATTTATATCACAATCCCAACTAATTTTTAAATATAAAGATATATATATATCCATTTATTTTATGTATATTTACATGTAAATATAAGCACATATATGTGTGTTTGTGTATATAAAATATTCTATTCATATATAATTACAGGCTACTTTTCTGTAGTGTCCAGATCTTATATTTCATTGGTATAAGAAATTAGTTAGAAGGAAATTATATCAATGGAAATCTATACTAGATGGACTTAGAGAGTAAAAAGTAATTTACCAAGAGTCACATAGCCATTATATAAGACACTGGATTTGAACCCAGGTTGTCCTAATTCTCAGGTCAGTTATCCATTCATCATACATGTTTTGAACTAATTGGCTGCTAAGGCCAATTCCAATTCTCAAATTCTAACTATTTTTAGGAAATATTTTTATTTATTTGTTTACATCAAAAAGAGTAAATAAACTTTAAAATCTTTAGGAATTTAGCTGTAAAACAAGTTTCCTCTCCTTACTTATAGGCTGTTAATACTTATAAACTATTATTGTGGGGAATCAAAGAAGATGACAATGATGATGACTAAGAGCTTTCACGCTGTGTTTAATTCTTTAAAGCTTACTAAATGATTAAGAGGGAAATAACATTTTAAGTAACTTCAATGACAAAGTTGTATGAATATTATTTTATTCAAGCTACTAAAAAGTGTTTTAGAGACATCATCATCCAGTTACTCAATGGAAATTTATTATATGGATAAGGAGTCATAAAAATTATGTTTGGTCCTAGTCCATAAAATTTAAGAATAATCTTAAGAATATTTTGAGTGAATTATTCTTAATTGGTGATTGTTCTCTTATTTGAAATATTTTTAATATGTATACACATATTCGATTTGTCAAGTATTTTAACATAATTAACATGTAGTAGACTTCCTGCCATCTAGAGGAGGGGTGAGGGCTGGGGGGGGGGGCAGAAATTTTGTAGCAGAAAGCTTTGCAAGAATCAATGTTGAAAAATTACCCATACATATGTTTTGCAAATAAAAAGCTTTAATAAAAAAATAGAAATGCTTTTTGAAAATGTTCCCAATGACAAAACATTGAGGGAAAAGTTTTTAAATTTTAAAATTTAAAATATTTATAAATCACCAATTTGCTCCTGAATACATTTACAGATTTTATTCCACACACATATACACATAAAACAAAAGCAACAAAATTTAAAATGCTGGTCAAAAAGTCAGTTTCATTACTGAAGAGTTTTTGTCCTGGGGCTAAACTAAAGAATTTGTTTCATCTCTTCCCTTAGTTTAAATTCCAAAAAACAATGCAAAGCAGGAATCATGAAAATATTCCTTAAAAGATCACAAAATCTGATAATTGGAAGATATCTTGGGACCATCTGGTGGTTCCATATATGAAAGGTGTAGACATTTACCAACTGTAACTATAATATATCTTTCAAAGAAGTACATTCAACTTTGAGATAATTCTAAATTATTACACCAAGACTTAATTTGCATCTTTGCACCTTCCAATCATTGCCCTGTGGACCTCAAAGAGAACAAATCTATTCATTTTACCAGTTAAAAGTCTAGTCATTAAAACATTTGTAGACTGTGATCCTATCTACTTTTTCCTCCTCTCCACTCCCCATGAAGTCTCCTGCTAAACATAAAGGTGCTTTTAACCAATCTGCTATGATGTGGACTCAATGTCCTTCAACCTTTTGGTTGCCCTCCTCAGGACACTGTACAGCTTATCAATGACCTTAAATTTTAATACCCCTCATCCCAGAATTCTCTGCTTCCAAATTCTAACTATCCTGACCACTTCCAACATCCAGTCTAATCAAAACCTCTTCCCAAAGCTTATCAAAAAGTTAGATGGAATTTAAAACTAACAAATTCTTTCTACAATTGGAAAATATGCTATGTATGGGATTCCCAATAACTCCAGCAAAACTCTAGAATTCAAATTTCTCAAAATTTCTAAGAATAAGAAATAAGCATTTCTATCTTATATTTTCATTGTGACATTTCAGCTTTATTATAATACAAAGTTAATGCTTTCCTTCAATATAGTCTCAAATAGGGAAAAATATGGAAGACATTTTTTATTTTTACAAAATTTGTAATTAATATGATTTATATTCATTGTAAACCACTACTGACTAGAAAGCAATTCCCTATATAAAACCCATTAGAATATCCACATTAAAAGTAGAGTGGGGAAATATATTTCATCATATATAGCTTTTCCTCAGTTTCCAAGGCTATATCACCTTGCTTTATTTCCTGCTGATTCAAAATTCTTCTGGAACACTGAGAGTAAAATTATGACTGATATTAAAATAGACATTAACAACTCTGAACTGGCCAAAAAAAAGATTAAGGTTAAGAGAAATTTTTACAATGAGGCACTTCTTAATGGAAACAGACGGCAAAAGTTCAGTACTGGGTGCATGGAGAAAAGAATACATAACTACTTGTATACAATAGTGTTTAAATTTGGCATCTTTTAAATAGCTCTGAACATTTAAAATCCCCAAACATTGAACTTTCTACAGATTTTACCGAACATATTCTTGTGACATGCTCATTTAGAGACACATTCTCTAAGACCAAGACTTCCAAAAGAACAAATCCACATGGTGTCAGGTTGCCAAGCTCCCAGGGGAAGAAGCTTGCTGATCCTGACATATTACGTTAATTTACAAGGAACAAAAGGTTTGAACATGTCTATTCCAAGAACAGCAAACTATAGGCAGCAAAAAAGACTGAACAGTACAAAATGGCCTAATAAGGATAAGAGGAAACTTTCAAAAATACATCATTTAAAAAATCTAAAATATATAAATACTTAACAAAAACTAAGTGTGTATGTCTGTATAAATACACACTATGGAAAAGGCAAAGGAAGAAGGGCAGATTAAGACAAGTGATGAGAAATGATAAAGGCTCTTGTGATATAAAAATATATATATATATATATATATATACACATATATATATATTTGCTATGTGTACTTTAGGCTTCTTTTCACACTGTTTTTAGAAAGAATGGGGGTTGGGAATCTAAAGCAGATGAAAGAGTTATTTATGAACAGACGGGACACAAGTATAGGGAGGTAAGAATACCATGGAAGAGTGTCTGGACTTGTGGATAAAGGAAGACACAGACATATGGGGAAATCTATATAGAAGAAAAACAGAGAAGGAAGAAGTGGCTAAAACAGGCAGATGGCTAGACTGAAAAGGAATAATATTATGCGGGGGCTCTAAAGGATGGAAAAAAATAGCCAGAGAAAGAAAGGAAAAGAAAGTGACTACTTGGAAAGTTCCTTTTTAAATTGTGATTTTAAATGTTAGATATACATATAAAATGGATACTTAACATAAATGCTAACCAAAAAAGTAAGTATAACAAATGAATGAAAATTGTTTTTAAAAGTTAACTAACCATATGAGAAAAAGGATTACTGATACATAACAACAAAAATTAATAGATAAAAACAATAATTGATTGAAAGAAGAGAAAGGCATCTTGAAACATATGTCTGAAAATTATCAGAGAAGGAAAAAAAGTGCTTTCCTATCATGGAACTGTACTGATAATGAATTAAATCGAGGTAAAAAATTAACTCTATTATATGATACATAAGGACTCTTTTTAAAAAGAAAATATAGATTAGATTTGGTATATGTTATTTATATATATAAAAAAGACCTAAATATATATTTTACATGGATATAAATCTATAAACAAATACAGTATACAGTTACTATTATTAATGTTATATGTAACATGTTATGACTAACATTCCCTATCTAGTTAATACCCACAGATAATTAGCAAAGTCATTTAATAGGATTATGAAACTCTAATGTCTTCCAGCTTCATATTAAAGTTCTAGTCAGTTTGACAGCACCTAAGACTGATCTTGAGTCAAAGGATCTGAGTCCTAATCTAGACTTTGACCTCACTGCTGTCTGTACGGATTTTACCACATAGCTGAGTTCTTCTAGGCTTCAATTTCCTCTTATAAAACTAAGTTTAAGTCAAGGGTCATTTCCAGCTTTAAATCTATGAAATTATGCTTTAATAAAGTATAATAAAGAATAAAGAATAATAAAAACTGGCCAAGAGAGATTAAATAACTCTCCCATAGTCACCAGAACAGTAAGTAGCATCATGAACCTAGTTCTTCTGACATGAAATTCAAAGATCTTTCCCTTAATATATTGGTTCATCGGGCCTGTTCTGACCTTTCCCATCTTAATCTTATGATACAAATAATTTCACAAGCAGGAGCATCATATCTTAGTAAACTAAAAACACATGCTTCATTTTGTCATGAATTTTATGGGGCCAATACAATGTAATGACCGAGCTAAGTTTTAAGCTTACTATAGGCTTGAAGTAGTATAAGAGGTAAATATCCCCTGAAACTACTGGTAGAAAAAGGTTTTTATGTTTGTTTTTCTCACATCTTTGAAGGAAACTACCCACAGATGCAGGGTGATAGTCACTAATCTTGAACAAAGGGAGAATACAGTCAGCAGGAGCTTGAGCTAACTGCTGTTGGAATTTTGAGTGGAAGATGCTGCCTGTCTTGTTATCTGATCCTGAAAGAGGTAAATGAAGCATATAGACTGCATTTGAGTCAGAAAAGATATGAGTTTCAATCCAAGTTCTGACACTTAATTAGTTCTTCATTTATAAATAGTGATTGTAATAGTGATATTACCTGCAAAGTCAATTTCATAGGGTTGGGGTGAGGAGTAGGGGATGACAGATTTTTCAAACACTAAAGCATTCTATAAATATCATTATTGTTCTTTGGATTAGAGGACAACAAAAAAATATATTTTTTGAAGATTATATATTGTGTTTCCATTTACTGTTTTTTTTTTCCTTAAAGCAAATGTTAGAGATTCTTAACCGTACTTGATGTGCTAAAGCACTGCTGATGGTATTCAAATATATAACTCAGTAGGCTGAGAATAAAAGTGTCAACATAAGCACAATGTGCTGTCAATATAGTGGTAAGAAAGAAGTATAGAAAGGCATGGGTGCACACAGACATACAACTCACAGGTAGGGCTACCATGTGAGAATTGCTGGGGTGAGGCCAGCTGATGAAACTGGTACTTTCATTCGGGGCTTCTGTAGACACAGTATTTAAAACAAGCAGACAGAATGATGTTCCTTGGTCCATTAGATCTTGTGGATTTGTAGAAAGCTAGCCTGTAAAGCCAAAATAAAGGGGCATGAAGTGAAGCCTTTTAGAAAGGGTTGAGCAGCAGTAATAGAAGAGTATATTCTGCGTATGTGTACATGTGTGTATGCATTCATGTGCCCTATTAATTGCTCCCACTTTGGAAAGAGCATCAGGAGAATCACAGTATTAAACCTAAAGAGGTCATGACTAAATTCCAAGAGCTGATAGGTTTGTATCTAGGGAAAGGAGTGACTGTAACAAGTGGTTCTCAGATTGCTATGTCCATCACAGACATGCAGAATTTTAGCAGCAATAGGAGGAATCTGACCACCTCAGAATGCTGACATTTATTGACTATCAGTGAGCATTAGCTGATTTGGATGAATATCAGTCACTGCCCATCTTCTACTTATTAAAAACTAGCTTGTAAAACGTATGATCAAAGCTGGGAAGAAAGGAGTTTAATAGACAATCTTATTTGGGGTAAGAATTAACTAATCATATTTAGCTAATTCTAGTCACACCATGCATGTTTCTGCTCCGAAGGACCTATGGTATTGGTGAGAGCCATGAGAGGCTGAACTAGACACCTGAGCAATTTAGCAGACAATGGTTATCTGTATATAGTTATGTTACAAATAGTATAAAAGATAGAAAAGCAGTTGGTCATATTTTTCAAATATATTTAGGATGTAATAAATGCATTAATAATCACCAAATATTATTATCAATGCTTTTTTCTCCTCTATGCATTTTTACTTTAATACTTTCAAGATATGCATCAAAGCAGCATGATCTAGTGGCAATAGCCCCAAGTGGAAAATAAGAAAATGTAGGCTCTAACCTTATTCTTCCACTAAGAATCACTCATCATCTCTGTCACAACTTTCTTATCTATAAAATGAGAATGACAATAATAATGTTCCAATACATTATTTTAAAAGATATGAAACACTTTAAAACTTAGAAGCATGGTACAGGATAAGATATAAGCATTTCACTGACCCTTTTGTACAGTCCTTATGTACTTTTTAAAATGTGGTTTGTGACCCCCTATCTTGTAACTGAATGTGAAAGGTGCAAAATTATGATTCATTATCAGTAAGTGTTTGATTTGTATATCTATTTTACATACCCACATATCTAAGATGACATAAAAATTTCTCAGGCAAAAAGGGGTCATGCGTAGAAAAAGTTTAAGAAGCCCTGATGTATAGAATATGTATTCCTATATGTCTTACATTTCATAGTTTAATACAAAATGGGAAAAGGAGAGGAGGACTGGTTTGAGCAAGAAAGGACAAGGGAGGCAGTTGAGTATATGAAGTCCTCTTTTTAATTCCTCAAACATTAAAAAAGTACCCAATTATGTGGCTCTCTTCAACAATGAGTTGATTCAAACCAGTTCCAATTGTTTAGTGATGGAGAGCCATCTACACCCAGAGAGAGGACTACAGGAATTAAGTGTGGTTCACGACACAGCATTTTCATTCTTTTTGTTGTTTTTTTTTTGCTTGCATTTTATTATGTTGCTTTTTTTTTTTTACTGGTTTGATTTTATTTTTCTTATGTGACATGACAATTGCCTAAATATGCATGGATATGTTGGATTTAACATATATTTCTATCATATTTAACATATATTTAACTACATGCCATCTAGGGGAGGGCATGGGCGAAGGAGGGGAAAATTGAAAAACAAGGTTTTACAAGGGCTAATGCTGAAGAACTGTCCATGCATATGTTTTGAAAAATAAAAAGCCTTATTAAAGAAAAAAAAAGTAGAGGGAGGAAAAAAAAGTATCCAATTAAGGTGTGCCTATTGCCCTCTGTTAAGGTTGCATGCAAAACTAAGATCTCCTGGGAGAGTACAGCTGTAGGGTATACAACTCACTAAAATGATGAAACCCAGGCATAGGTAAAGCACTCTGGCTTTTACCAAAAGGCACATCAAAGAGCAAATGTGTACACTCATAAGCGTAGAACTGCTATAAAGACTGAAAATGCAGAATCAATGCAACAAACTAAAGGTAACTATAAAGCCCAGAGGAAACTAGAACATAGGTTTACTAGGCTAATGTTACCCTGAATTTGCAATTTCTCTAGGTATATATTGTATATTATCATAACCCATAAAATATGCAGAATGCAGCTTTCAGTTGAAGTCCCAAAAGGAGTTACAAACCTAAGCTAGAAATTCATGAAAAAGTATGGGGCAGCTAGATGGCGCAGTGGATTAAACACCAGCCCTGAAGTCAGGAGGACCTGGGTTCAAATCTGATCTCAGACACTTACCACTTCTAGCTGTGTGACCGTGGGCAAGTCACTTAACCCCAATTGCCTCAGCAAAAAAAAAAACAAAAAACAAAAAACAAAAAAAAAGAAATTCATGAAAAAGTAGCCTTAAAAACACAATTTCTCAACTTTATTCTTTTTGTTACTATACACAAGAAACTATTTATTTACCATGTTTTCAAGTTGTCTGCTACATAAAAATTAGAGGCTTCAATTTTCTAATCTGAGATTATATATATTCATAGACAAATTCTTATTCCAAGTCCGTTATCATGAGAATTATCTAAAATTTCTGAAAAAGTCCAGAACATACTAGTCTCCCTACACAGCTTTCTCTTTTTCCAACCATGTTTCTCATCTTCCCTTAATTTTTCTCTACAATTTGCTTCCCACTTCCCTGATCTCTCTCTTTCATTTCCATTATAGTTGTTAAATAAGAGAGAAGTAGCACATCCATATAATGTCCATTTTACAAAGGAAAAAACAGAAGCTTTTGTGCAGGGGCAAAATTTAAATCTAGAACCAACATTTAAGCCAATATAGAGTTCAAATCTCTTATATCTCCAGGTACTCCACTTATTCCTCATGGGTGGGTGGAGGGAAGCAGCAAGAACAACAAAAAAGTCTGTACCTCTGCAAAATGAACTGACACCACTTTCTCCTTCACTATTTGATGGCATGATCCTTCACTATTTTTGCAATAAGAGCTGAGATTTCTTGGCTTCTTTAGTTTCTCCATAGTCACAAGATTTCTCTTTCACTCGAACAGTTACATGGTAATGTTATCAGATGGAAATTGAGCTTTTCATAGGAAGCATTTCTTAAGATAATTATAGAGCATTAAGTACTGGGTATACAAAGAAAGGCAACTGTCTTCAAGGTGGTCAGAGTCTAATTAATAGGAGAGATGCAAACAACTATGAACAAGTAAGATTATATATGATTAATTGAAGTGAATTCAGAGGGAACATCAAAAGGGAGAAGGAAAAGTTTGTTTTGAGTTCCAAATTCTCTCCCTCTTTTGACTCTCTCCTCTACCCACTGAGAAGGCAAGAAATATGTTGCCTATTATACATATGAAAATCATGCAAAATATTTCCACATTAGCCATGTTGCAAAAAAAGCAGAAAAAATAAAGTAAAAGAAAAATGCTTCAGTCTGCGTTCAGTTCTTTCTCTAAAGGTAGAGAGCAATTTTTTCGTGAGTCTTTGGAAATCATTTTAAATCACAGAATTGATCAGAGCAGCTAAGTTTTTCACAATTGATCATTCTAACAGTATTGCTGTTACAGTACTGTTCAAGGCTGTCCTGGTTCTACTCATTTCACTTTGCCTTAATTCAAATAAATCTAAGTTTTTTTTTTTTTTCCTGAAATCATCCCTTCATCATTTGTATAGCAAAATACTATTCTATCCTATCACATACCACAATTTGTTCAACCACTGCCCAACCAATGAGCATCTCTTCTATTTCCAATTATTTGTCACCACCAAAAACAATTGCTACATAAAAATTTACACATATGAGCCTTTCCATTTTCTTTAGGGTTTTTTGGATGAAAACCTAGCAGTGGTACATAGAATTTAATAGTCCTTTGGGCATAGTTCCCAATTGTTCTCTGCAATGGTTAGACTAGTTCACAGATGCACCAAAAGCAAATTAATGCATTTATTTTTCCATACTGCCTCGAGGATCTCTCATTTTCTTTTTCTTTATGTTGGTTAATCTAATGGAAATGAGGTAGTATCTCAGAGTTGCTTAAATTTGCATACTTGTAATTATTAGTGCTTCAGAGTATTTTTTTCATATAACTATTGATAGATTTGATTTCTTCTGAAAACTGTACTGTTGAGAAGAGAACTGGACAAATAAAGAAGGTGATAAGGTAGAAACAAAGGATTTGCCAACTCATTAGATATGGAGAGTGAGTAGTTGAAGAAGATTTTTAAGCTGTAAATCTTGGTGTCTAAAAGGTAAGTGGTACAGCTGACAGAAATAGAGAAGTTAAGAAATATGAAAGTATTTGGGGAAAATTATGAGTTCAGTTTTAGATATATTGAGTTAAAGGTATTTACTGACATTCAGTAGAAGTCTAGAATAGTTGGAGTGAAGAGACTGGTGGTCAAAGGAGAGATTAGGGTTGTATAAATCTATCTGGGAACCATGTGCATATAGATCAATATATACTATTTACACATTATCTGCCTTTATGTCTGCTATGGTTCTATCTATCTATCTATCTATCTATCTATCTATCTATCTATCTATCTATCTA
>JAJPUD010009131.1:64108-78692 GCA_023553655.1 Myrmecobius fasciatus | reverse complement strand
TGTATTAGAAATGTTAGCTTTAGCAATAAGAGAAGAAAAAGAGATAAAAGGAATCAGAGTAGGTAATGAAGAAACCAAATTATCACTCTTTGCAGATGACATGATGGTATACTTAGAGAACCCTAGAGACTCAACTAAAAAACTACTAGAAAAAATTCACAACTTTAGCAAAGTGGCAGGATTCAAAATTAATCCACATAAATCATCAGCATTTTTATATATTACCAACAAAGTCCAGCAGCAAGAGATGCAAAAAGAAATTCCATTCCAAATAGCAGATAATAGGATAAAATATTTGGGAATCTATCTGCCAACGAAAAGTCAGAAACTATACGAACTAAATTACAAAACACTTTCCACACAAATAAAATCAGACCTAATCAATTGGAAAAATATTAAGTGCTCATGGGTAGGCAGAGCAAACATAATAAAAATGACAATACTACCCAAACTAATCTACTTATTTAGTGCCATACCAATCAAACTCCCAAAAAATTATTTTACAGATCTAGAAAAAATAGTAGCAAAGTTCATTTGGAAGAACAAAAGGTCAAGGATCTCAAGGGGATTAATGAAAAAAAAGGCAGATGAAGGTGGCCTTGCTGTACCAGATCTAAAACTATATTATAAAGCAACGGTCATCAAAACCATTTGGTACTGGCTAAGAAATAGAGCAGTCGATCAGTGGCACAGGATAGGGTATCAGGACAATCTAGGCAATAACCTTAACAATCTAGTATTCGATAAACCCAAAGACCCCAGCTTTTGGGATAAATACTCTCTATTTGGCAAAAACTGCTGGGAAAATTGGAAACTAGTGTGGAAGAAATTAGGGCTTGACCCATACCTAACACCACATACCAAGATAAGATCTAAATGGGTTCATGATCTAGATATAAAGAGAGACTTTGTAAGCAAGTTAGAGGAACGTAATATAGTTTATCTCTCAGACCTGTGGAGATGGAATAAATTTATGTCCAAAGAAGACCTGGAACTCCTAATTGAACACCAGATGGATAATTTTGATTATATTAAGTTAAAAAGTTTCTGTACAAACAAAACAAATGCAGACAAGATTAGGAGGGAAGTATCTAATTGGGAAATCATCTTTACATTCAATGGTTCTGATAAAGGCCTCATTTCTAAAATATATAGAGAATTGTCTCATATATATAAGAATTCAAGCCACTCTTCAATAGATAAGTGGTCAAGGGATATGAACAGACCATTTTCAGATGATGAAATTAAAACCATCTCTAGTCATATGAAAAGTTGCTCCAAATCACTATTGATCAGAAAAATGCAAATTAAGACAACTCTGAGGTACCACTATACACCTGTCAGATTGGCTAAAATGACAGAAAAAGATAACGATGAATGTTGGAGGGAATATGGGAAAACTGGGACACTAATACATTGTTGGTGGAACTGTGAACGGATCCAACCATTCTGGAGAGCAATTTGGAGCTATGCTCAAAAAGTTGTCAAACTGTGCATACCCTTTGACCCAGCAGTGTTTCTACTGGGCCTATATCCCAAAGAGATCTTAGAGGAGGGAAAGGGACCCACCTGTGCAAGAATGTTTGTGGCAGCCCTTTTTGTAGTGTCTAGAAACTGGAAACTGAAGGGATGCCCATCAATTGGAGAGTGGCTGAATAAATTATGGTATATGAATGTTATGGAATATTATTGCTCTGTAAGAAACGACCAGGAGGACGATTTCAGAGAGGCCTGGAGGGACTTGCATGAACTGATGCTGAGTGAAACGAGCAGAACCAGAAGATCATCATACACAGCAACAACAGTATTACATGATGATCAATTCTGATGGACATGGCTCTCTGCAACAAAGAATTGTCTCAAACCAGTTCCAATTGTTCACTGAAGAAAACCATATACACCCAGAGAGAGGGATATGAAATATGGACCACAACGTAACATTTTCATGATCTCTATTGACATTTGCTTGCATTGTGTTGCCTTTCTCTGATTCTTTTTTTTCTTGTAGATAGGATTCATCTTGCATAACTTCTCAAGCATTTCAACATTATTAACATGTAGTGGACTTCCTGCCATCTAGGGGAGGGGAGGAGACTGGGGGTAAAATTTGTAATGGAAAGCTTTGTAAAGATCAATGTTGGGAAACTACCCTTATACATGTTATACAAATAAAAAGCTTTAATAAAAAAAAAAGAAATATGGACAAAAAAAAGAGAAAATTTTCAAATGTAGGACCCTATGTGAAGAAGAATTATATATCTAAAAGACATCTTTTTGGTTCATTTCCAATATGAAGATTTTTTTTTCCCCACTCTGGACATGCCAGTTCTTATTTATTACTGAGATTTCTGATGAATTTCTACTCTAGACCAAAACTATGGGTCACAACCACATTTTGAGGCAACAACATATGTGGGGGGATTGCAAAAAAAATGGTAATAAAAAACATCAAATATTCTGCCAAGATTTCATTCTTTATGTAAAAATAAACAAGCACATCTCATTAGCATGAAAATTTGCTTAAATCTTTAATAAATGGTAAAATTCTATGTATACCAAAGAAGTGTTTTAAAATAAATTTCTTCATGATTTATTATCAATACATATTTGATTTGTATATCTATTTTACATACCTATATACCCAGGGTTACATAAAAATTTCTTCGGTGAAAAGGAGTTACAAATGGAAAAAGCCCTGTTGTAGACAATAAATTTTTTTCATTAATTGCTTTAAAAAAAAACCTTCATATTTCCCACATTCTTCTCTTACTAGAGAGTTATGTGCAATATACTGGGCTATCTAGATGATAAGAACTCGATTTCTTAGTTTTAACAATCTTGTTTCATTTTGGTCAGATGAAAAAGATATGGAATGATTAGGGTACTCTTTAACTAAAATCTAATTTTTCCCTAGAGATATTTCAATAGTAATTGCAATTGTTTATAAAATTGTGAATGAATAATATTTCTTCATTCAAAGATCATCAGTATTTTACCAACATAAATATCAAGGCAAAAAACATAACTGAGCAATTGCTACTGTGGCATAAGGATATATATAACTAATCTGAAATCAGATGCTGGGCTTTTGGAGGATTCTGGGAATTTCAGGAAAAGAAAAATCACATCATGTAGCACCAATGGAATCCTGTTCAGATCTCAATTACACAGCTGAGCACTGAGTTCAGAACAGATTTGGTCTTCACTTCTTTATGGCAGTGATAATCAAGATGTTTCCCTATTAGACACTCTGAGAATGAAAGTTCTTCAGTAAATTATACTAAAATAATGCCAGTTCATACAAAATGAAAATCTGCATTTTTCCTCAAGTACTTATTTTAGTCACATTGTTTTACTCATTATCAGAGAGAAAAAAGAGAAAAAGTTTTCCCTTTGAATGTATATACAGAAATGGATTAATATCAAGCAAAGTAATTAAATTTGGTAACTTGTGGGTTTTATATAAATTCAACTGAACAACAAAGAACTACAATGCTAAAGATAAGAAGCTGTTTCTATGATTAAGGAGATATACTCTTTTCCGAAGTAAAGGATATTCTCCTGCTTACTATCTATGAATATTCCAACAAATGCAAGCCCTGTGTAATGATGTATTTTCAGAAGACCATGATTACCAAACAATGTTTATTAAAAAAGATAACATCAAAAAACAGAAATAACTACACAAGTAAGATTATCTAGAACCAAATGTCCTGGTTAGCTGTATGTAAAATGAGTTAAGGATGAAACTCATATGGAATAGTAAAGGACATTCTTCCATAAGATCTGTATATCAACTCTCCAGCAATAATTCTTGAACAGATAAAATAGAATTAAAAACATAACATTATAAATTTAAAAGGACAAATAAAGTATGAGACAGTCAATGTATCTGTTAGAATATGAACTGAAAAAGTCAAACAGGCAAAAAACAATATTCTTTTGTTAAGAAAAAAAGAAAGAGAAGGATGAAATGAAAGTATGCTATTCTAGATATAATCCAGAAAGTTAACGTAACATGAAATGACAATGGGTATGCATTTTTGGTACTTTTAAGAAGCTAAAACACATGAATTAGAAGCCTGAGACTTGGAATGTTTATATCAAAAATCAAGAGAACTCTTTGCATAGTGCCTAAGAATGTCCAAAATGGAAACTCATTTTAAGTCACCAGAAAAGTGTATTTTATCACATAATAAGCTTTCACTGCGACTCTCAAAGGGATATAACAGCAATGAATAAGAGAATTTAACACTCGTCCCCACTTTCCAGTCCCAAACCTTTCACAGTGATGTCCAAAAATCTGGCTGTTTCCTTTACAGAAACTTCTCCTTTCTCACACTGGTATTAAATCCTATCAAGTAATCAAGTAAATCAAGTAAAATCGTAGACTGGATGACTTTGATATTATGACTGGACATATTAAGCAATTAAAAAACACCTTATAATTGTTTCTCTAATCTTCATTGCCAAATGTCTTTAAGAAAGGAGATTGAGGGGCAGCTAGATGGCACAATGAATAAAGTACTGTCCCTGGAATCAAGAAGACCTGAGTTCAAATTTGATCTCAGACACTTAACATGCCACTTAAACCAAACTGCCTCACAACCCCCCAAAAATAAAATGATGAGCAGTATTTATAAAAATAAATAAATAAAACAAAATTAAAATAAAAAAGATGAAGAGGAATTAACTCAAATGATTTCTTAAAAAATTATTTTTTTCTCAAATATGACACTTCTTTATACTTCTACAATAGACTAGACCCAATAATGTGGGTGGGGTTTCTTCCATCAGCATAAATCAGATTTCATTCATGACTAGTGGTCTTGTACAATTCTTGCCCAAGAGAGCTTCAAAAACTATCCAACATGAGGAAAATTGTGCTGCTGTATCTTTTTATAGTTCATAGCTATCAGTGGGACACTTTGGATATTCATGTTTCCATCTTCATTGTCACTATGTAACCAACCCACTTCCTTTTCCAATCATATAAATCCTTGATATTGTTTATCTCTTTTAACCACAAAACTAAAGAAAAACAAAGAGATGCAATATCCAACTATGTTTACAATTTCTTAAGTATAAAAAAGCATCTGATTAGGCAGCTAGGTAGTACAGTGGAAGTGGAGTCAAAAACCAGAATTAAATACAGTTTCTGACAATTACTAGCTGTATGACCCCTGTCAAATTACTTAATCACTATCTGCCTCAGTTTGTTCATTCATAAAATAGAGATAATTATAGAATGTACCTCTCAAGGTTGCTGTGAAGATTGAGAGAATATTTTAAAATGTCTTTGAAAATGTTGAAGCTTTTATAGAAATGTGAGCTAGCTATAAGACAAAATGTCACTTCCATTAAGGTGACATCACAGAAATGTTAAAATCAGACAAGATTTCTTAAAAGCTGCAACAATAGAGAATTCTATTCCATGATCCTCTGATTATGATCAAGCAAAATATAAAAAGAGACAAAAGCTCACCATCATGATCGATGTCCAGCAAAGGATCTAACTAGACAGTGGAGAAATCTGTTCAGATGTTCTTAATTGCAAACTGATTTTATTAAGATCTAAAATACTACAGAACCCCCTACATGGTATAGTAGGTAGAGCACTAAGACTAAAGTCAGGGAAGATTCATCTTTTTGAATTCAAATCAGGCTTCAGACACTTACTAGGTATGTAATCCTAACAAATCACTTAAATCCTGTTTACCTCAGTTTCTTCATCTGTAAAATGGCAACCTCCTCTAGTGTCTTGCCAAAAAAAAAAAAAAAAAAACACCCACCCACAAATGGGGTCATAAAGAGTTGGACACAATCGAAATGATTTAACAACAATTCCTAAATGAAATCCTTAATCATCCAAAGGAATTTAGTCTAACCAACCACAAGTTTGCTGTCTGGACTACGATATAAAATTGTGTGCAAAATCTATAGTACCGTTCCAGAGCAAACACCTTAGACAGACACTGAGGACGGACAATGAATTAGGCCCAAAACTGAAGAGGAAGAGGTGAGTTGGACAGCATTAAGGAAACTGTAGCCAGCTTTCAACAATTCCAAACTTCTCCCTGAAACAAAGGCCCATTTTTTAATCTCAGTAGTCTTCTGCTGAAGCTGAATGGATGTGAGTCACGTATTATCACAGCCTCAGAAGAATTAATTTAAAGTCAATCAAAGAGCAACAGGGAGATTCATAGACAGTGAATAGAACATAGTAACTACCGGCAAAGAACTGAAATGGCACAAAATACATAATCAGAGAAATATAACTAGAAAAGTGAGCAGATCAAGTAACAAAAGCAAGAGAAAACTGATAGCCATATGTTTCAATTATATCCACTCGATGTCAAGAAGATAAAAAAAGGTTCCCAACCCCCAGCATCATGGGTGGATCCTTAAAGAAATTTTATAGCAAAGCTTGGAGAAGCTGTGACTAGGATGAGAAAGTATGGATGATAGGCAATCTGCAGCAATGGAAGGAGTGCCCACATCAAAGAGTTACTGATGTGGAGCATCCCAAGAAATACATCATGGCCTCTCTATACCTTCTGAGTCTGCTTCTGAGGCATTCTATATTACCCACAACTCAGATTTTTCTAGGGTTGTTTCAAGATTAATAACCGTATGGTACTGCCACATGAATATTGTGTCTTAATAATGCAGTCTTACATCAGAGAAAAAATTTCAGTTGTCAAAAGCATCATGCAACTTCCCAATTGAAATCTAGCCTGCTCATCTTTCTATAAAAATCCTAAAGGTAACTATTTCTTGTTTAAGGATAATGCTTGGCCCATTTGAATGCACTGATGTTCTGACTGAATACTGACAACTGAATACACCACATGCTTGCTTAAAAGCAATCCAAAATGTTCTGGCTTTTTTCACCAAGCACATTCCAATAGAAATTAGGAGGTAATATAATAAGGGGACCCTGAAGAAGTCATTACTTCTCACAGAAAACAGATTTTGTTCTATTTTCTTCTAATTCTGTACCATCAATGTTGCTTATGACTCAATTCCCACTGAGCCTGGCTTTTTATGGTAATGTTTCTGAATCTCCTACCACATGCTACAAACTTAGGAAGTCCCTATTTCATTTTTATTTTCTGGCTATTTGTAAGCTTTTCAATTTAACTCCAACTCAGTAAATCAATAAGCCTTTATTAAGTACCAGGCACTATGCTAAGTGCTGGGGATACAAACAGCAGCAAAAGACAATTCCTGATCTCAAGGAACCTGAAATCTAATGGGGGAAAACAAATATAAAGAAAGCTACATATGAGATAAATAGGAAATAACTAAAGCCCTAGAACTAAGAGGAATTGTAAAAGATGGGGTTTTAGTTGTGACTTAAAGGAAGTCAGCACATGGAGATGAGGAAGGAATATTCCAGGTATAGGGACATCCAAGAGGTGGAATGGTGTGTTGATGTAACATCCAGGAGTCCAGTATCACTGGGACAAAGTATATGTATCAGAGAATAAGGTTAAGTGAAAAGGAAAGGTAGAAGGGGGTTAGGGTATGAAAAGATTTGAATGAAAAACAGCACATTTTATATTTGATCTTGGAAGTAGTAGGGAGCTAATGAAATTCATTTGGGGGCTAGGAGGAGGAGTGATATGATCAAATCTATGATTTAAGAGTAATTTAGTAATTTAGTAATTTAATAGAGAATGTATTGTAATGGGGAGAGACTTGAAGTAGCAGAACCACAAGCACCTGTTATAATAATCCAGGTGTAAGGTGATAAGGGTCTGTCCCAGGGTGAGAGCTTCGTCAGAGGAGGAGGCAGATTTGAGAGATGATACAAAGGTGAAATTAACAGGCTCTAACAACAGCTTAGATTTGCAGAGGGGTAAGAGAGACAGTGAACAATCAAGGATGATCCCTAGGTTGTAAACCTAATTGAGACACTGAGAGGATAGTGTTCTTCTTGACAGTAATAGGAGGGAGAGAGAAGAGATAGTTTAGGAGGAAGAAACAAGCTCTATTTTGGTCATACTGGGTTCAGGATGTCTACTGATCATCCAAAATGGCCAAAAGGCAGTTGAAGAAGGGAATTTGAAGGTTAGCAGAGAGATCAGGACACTGCAGATAGATTTGAGGTAGATCAGTAGAGCCATAGTAATTAAATCTTTGGGAGCTGACTTTGGGAGTATAGAGCAAAGGGCCCTAAAGGACACCTCCAGTTAGTGGAAGATCTGGAAGCAGGAGATAGAGGAACTGTTAAAACAGCTAGAAGACCCAGGAAAGGGTGGTATCTCCTGAATCTAGAGAAGAAAGATATCAAGTGTGTCAAAAGCTGCAGAATGAAGGGGAATGAGGGCTGAGAAAAAGACCATGGGATTTATCAGTTAGAGATTATTAGTGACTTTGGAATTAGTTTAGAGTACTTAATATGTAGTTAGCATGTAACAATTAGTTCCTTTAGAAAGTACAATATCATTTGATAGAATAAGGTCAGGAACTAGATTGTCAGGTAAGAAGAGAGGAAAAGGAGAGAAAATGTATGTTATCTATTGTAAAAAAACAAACAAAACAAAACAAAAACTTTTTAGCCTTCTCAAGGAGCTAGCTACAAAGAACAAAAGAGAGAAAAAAAAGATAATAGGAATGAAAAGATCAAGTGAGGGTTTTTTCTGGATGGGGGAGATGCTGGTATGTTTGCAGGCAGTAGAAAATGAACCAATAAACTAAAACTAAGTGGAAAAAGTGGCAGACTATTAGAAAAGATGGAATGGAATGGGGTCATTTGAACAAGCTAAAGGCTTAGCCTTAGTAAGGAGTAAGGTCACTTCATCATCTGAGACAGAAATGAAGAAAGGGAGTAACAGAAGATGTCTCAGTGACAGGAGATGAGGAAGAGGACAGAGGGAGCTCATGGCAAATGGCTTTAATTTTTTCTGTGAAATATAAGGCAAAGGAAAGGGGGAACAGCAGAAAGTTTGAGGAGGAAAGAGGTATAGAAGAGTCACTAAGGAGAATGAGATAGTAAATTGAAAAGGATGGAAAGGTATAATAGGATTGCCTCACAACAATGAAGGTCCAGCTGAAATTATGTAACATAAATTTGAGGGAGACCCAGTCAAAGTGGTTATGTGACTTTCTCCACCTTTATTCAGTAGCACATCAGTGGGAGCAAAGACGGCAAGTAGTAGAAGAGCTAAAAGATGAGGCATTTTGAGGTTCATGGCATGGAGACTGACCTTTTATTCTCAAAGATTGGGCCTGCAGACCACAAACAGCAGACACTACCCAGCAATAAACTGGTGTTAAAAGGACAACAGAAAGACAGATTCAGAGCTCACCACTTTCAGAAGATTGGACTGTCCATCAAGGGATGGCATTACTTACACAGAAGTTCATAAAGACCATTTTCTAAGTAGCAGAGATCTGTTGTCAGTAAAGGGAATACCAAGGATGATAAAGTCCCAAATCTTTCCAAAGCAAATCATGGATGCTTACTAAAATGATCTTTTGTTGGACTTAAGTTAAGACCCTATACTCCCTTTCATAGAGTTTTTCCTAATTCTATCCTATATCTCTTACTTTGAATTCCCAAATCATTACAGCTTCTCCAATTTATCTGCTTAGATAAATTGCCTTAAAACTAAATGGCTTATTTCACATATGAATCTTCCCATCCCAAATATAAAAAAGCTACTTTCTTCTGTATTTTTTATAGTCCAAGGTGCATATGGGAAGGAAACAAGTTCCCCAGGTACATTATTGGGGTACAATGCTGAGTGTCACAGAGTAAGGA
Source organism: Myrmecobius fasciatus (assembly GCA_023553655.1). Classification (NCBI taxonomy): domain Eukaryota; kingdom Metazoa; phylum Chordata; class Mammalia; order Dasyuromorphia; family Myrmecobiidae; genus Myrmecobius; species Myrmecobius fasciatus. The sequence continues at coordinate 68,920 of JAJPUD010009131.1, read as the reverse complement.
AACCCATTTTTCTATCTTCCTTACTATAAAATGGCATTTCAACACTATAAATGGCCCTTCTTAGGACTGAATGTGATCCTGATGTCACAATACCTTCATCACAATATCGGCATGACCATAAAGAACACTCAAGATCCTTATGGGTTCTCCAATGTCATAGAGCCCCACTTCCAGGGTCAGCAGTATATGTACTAAGTATTTCAGAATTAATACTAAGCACAACAGTCAATATATTTTAGGAAGTTTTATCTTCCAAAATCAATCTTCATAAACCCCAAAGACAATGTGGGCAAATTCTATTCTTCTCCCTACTTCTATTTGGTGTAAAAGTCCCAAGAAATAACAGAAATAGAGGGATGCTAGAAAATATATACACACACACACACACACACACATATATGTACACAAATAAAAAGGATGCTTGTATCATTAAAACAGTACCATGAAACTAGTTAAGACAAAGCAAAAAAAAAAAAAAAAAAAAAAGATTTGGTTCTGTCTGAAAACAAAGGCAATAGCAGATTAATGAATGGGAACTTATTCATTTTTGTCAATATGGTCAACTTGATGCTAAAGTTTAAAAAAATATGACAGGACTCCATAACATATTTTTAAGTATTAAATTATAAATGGCAAACAACTTCAATCTTGTAGTTGTTATATATTGTACTTACTTTTTTATGATTCAGAAAAAAACTTACAAAATAAAACTAAAGAGAAAAATAAGAGTAAAATGGCAATCACAAAAAGGTTTTTAAATACCTTACACACAAAGTAAAGATGGTGAAGTAACACAGATGTTACAAAAGAGAAAAGATCTCTTAATTTAAGGCCATAACATTTTATGCTATTAATAGATCTCAAAAATAGACTAAATAATATAAACTGCTTAAATAATGAGGTCAGTTAATTAAAATGACTGCCAAGGGAAATGTCATTACGAAGGTATTCAAGTTAGAAGGTGAGAACAAATCACAAATCTGCACAGCTATATAGGAATTACTTGAAAAGTAAACATTCCTTCCTATATAAGTCATTTTGTTTCCATTATTCAATTAATTCATGGGGAAGGGGAGTATGGAAAACAAGAGAGAATTTTGATGAATTTAGTGATATCATACCATAAAGTATATTTGTTAAAAGAATCAAAATATGAAACAAGGCCAAACTTGTCAAGATGTTCATTAACCTAAAAGCCATTTCCACTTTGCCACATTGAGACACTATATTTATACAACCTCAATTAGTTCTTTAACAAGAAATTAAGATAAAAATTCATATTTCAAATTAACAAAACAAAAGTATATATTCAAGATGCTAAAAAAAAAAGCCAAAATATATATATGGCAAATAATTATGAAACATTTTAATATTAAAATGAAAAGCTTAAGACAAAGTAGTATTGGCTGTTGAGTCCAATATCTAAGAAAGTATACCTGCATATGGCTAGGCTGCTAGTAAGTAGCAGCAATTTGTGGCAGTCTAAAAGTGAAATCATATATTATATCATATATTATACCCAGAAGACTGCCTTCCCCCCACTTTTGTCACTTAAATTTTGCTACAAAATTAAAACTTCCCTAGTGCCATTTAAGTGTCTTGTAAGAGCAAAAACACATATCTGAGATACTCAGAAAGCCACAGATTGACAAGCCCAATTCAAGTTTCAATTCCCACTTAACTTTACAATTGTTTGTTCTTGATTCCAAAAGGAAAATTTAACTAGAAATTTTAATTTGGGCAGATTTTAAAACCTTTGACCAAAGATGCCAGTTTGAGAAGAGAAAAATTATACTGTTTCAAAAATTAAGCAATTATTACTGAATGTTAAAACATACCTTGAATAAGACAAGCAAATCAGAAAGTTAACTTACCTGGCTTCTTCCTGGACTTTTCATGACCCAACTGTCCTAGATCATTACATCCACAAGTATATACTGTCCCATCATCTAGGACAAATACTGTATGTCTGAGTCCACATCCTACATCTTGGACCTTTTTATTTATGAAAAAGTCACTTTTCCTGGGCTCTAGTACAATTTCTTCATCAATTCCACCCAAACCTAGCTGTCCAAAGGATGCGTTTCCCCAGCACAACATGCTTGTATTTCTTTTGATCTTCCAGATTCAATGATTTTTAAAACTCCCTTCTGTATAGAAGTAGAATGTGTCCCTGCATCAGGGGAGATGAAAAGAAACTTTATGTCAGTACCCCTTTTCAAGTATCATACCTATATACTTATGTATTCATAACACAGAGTACTAAATCTAACATCTTAAAAAAGTATTCATTTTGAACGTTAGTTTTTTTTTTTTAATATTTCAGAAATATTTTACAAAATCACAAACACACCACAGTTGACTCTGCATTTATGGACTAGCACAGCTTTTCACACACTTGACAAGTCTAATAGATTTATTTTTATGTTTCTAAATATTTTCTAAAATTATTTATTAGAATAAAATTTTCCCCACACATAAAAATAACTTTATAGAGATTTATGTATCATAGTGTAACTGTTACAACAGCATAACTAAAAAGGAAAAAAACAAGTGCCCCAAACTGATACATAATCCTCTTCTAGAATAAACTTCAGTATTTGTGAAGGAAACACTGTAGAAGATATATACATAATGGAAGATGTGATGACTTTATAGAAAATATCAACTGTAGCACACAGGCTCTTTATTAAAATGTCTTTCAGTGAGACTAAAATTAAAGCTGGTCCACATCAACACCAGTTGTATGAAGCAAGTTCTGACCAACAGAAGAGAAACAATTATAAGAATTTCAACTGTTCCATGATATTAAAAAAAAAACTTCCAATTTTCATAATAATTTTACTTGTAGGGCAATAAAACTTCTCATCACTATGTCCTATCAAAACACAAATTTATGACAAACTCAAATAAGTATTTTTAAAATGTATTTCCATTTCATTCTAAGCTTAAGTTTAAAATGAGAATAAACCACAAATGTACAAATATTAAAAATGTATAGTTTAAATTCATTCTAATAGACATTTTCTATCTGCAATAAGAATAAAATTCTAATCCTGTCTTCTATGTCTCTGTCTAGTAAAATAGATTTTTTCTTTTTAAAAAGTAAATAACACAGGCACAGCCAACTTTTCAAGGGTTGGAGAGGGGGAAGGGCCATTCATAGTTTACACTGGTGGTGAAATCCCTGGAACTTTCCAGTTTGATGATTATCTTTTTACTGTAAAGACAGATTTAAACTAGGAGAAAAATACAGCTAAATAGCAGCATTTCTTAAAGACACTGCATTAGTAAATCATACCATTTACAAAAAGTTAGCATTTAGTCATCGCTATTCCTCCCAAATATCCCACAAGTTTCAAACCTAATTTTCCTATATCCATGACAAGTAAAAATTCTGCTGAGTCTCTATGACAGACCCTTCAGGAGAATTAGAGCCAACTCTAAAATAGAATTAATTTGCTTGATATTTACTCCTTTATTTGGGAGAGGGACTTGTGGAATGGTTATGGATTTTCAAATTAAAAACTGGTAGCGAAGGTGGCAAATGTCTTTATTCTCTTTTTGCAGAACAAATCAAGGTGTGAGATGTAGCTATTTTTATCCTTTCTCTGAGCCTCGATCCCCAAAGAATAGCAAGTGGGAAGCCTGGACTCCGGGTGAAGGGAGGGTCCGTACACACCCAACCACAGGAGGCCAAGCCAACAGAGAAGAGCAGCCAACAAAGCAGCAACTCGGGCCCCTGGGAGAGGGAGGCTCAGGGTTAGGAAGGTCTTCAGAGACCCCTCAGTTCGGCTCTTACATAAGAAAGTGAGGCCGGGGCTTCCAAGTGCCTGAAGAAGGACATTACCTTGATTTCACCTAGCCCCAGGCGGCAGGTAAAACGGACTCAAAACTAGGAAGCTTTAACAAAATAAATAAAAATACGGTAAACACCACGTAGATATTTGGTTCGTGGTCTTCTAAGTCAATGGACTCCCGTTTCTATGGAGTTTGATACCACTGATGTAGACCAACTCCCTCAATTTCCAGAAGTGAAAAATGAGGCTGGAAACTTGAGGAACTTGCCTGAAAGGACAGGGACTGTCACCCAGAATTAGGGCCGAGAGGGGCCTGAGATCGCCTCGTCCGCTGCCCTCCCCAAGGAAAACTCAGAGGTTCTCCAAGTGGACACGGGACACTCGAGGTCCTCTGGTCCACTAAGACCCGAGGAAACACCGATGGCCTTGGAAAAGGAAAGCTCAGAGAACATCACAGAGGGAGAAACTGAGTCTGGGCAAAGGCCGTGACCACTCGCCTTCTACACAAAGACCCCAGGGACCCCCATTGTCCAGAAGAGCGCAAAGGATCACTTCACAGAAGGGGGAGGGGGACTGGAGGGGCTTGACTCCAAGACAGACTCCAGACGGGCAGGAGGCTGGGAGTCCCACACACACACTCCCTCCGGGTTCCTCCTTCCCAGAAGCGGTGGGCAGAGTCCGAGAAGAGCTAGATAAGGCAGAGGCGGCCCCGGAGCCACTCCAGGGTCCCAGCCCGGGAGAGAAGGGCCCCCCTTGTTTCCACCTAAAGCCAGAAAAGTGAAGGGACTTCAGAGAAGCTGCCGCATTTTACAGCGGTGGAAACTGAGGCCCGGCCCAGGGAAGGAGCAAGAGGAAAGGGATGCCCGGTAAGGGTCCGAGCGGACGCCCGCCCAGCCTGGCCCCACCCGCCCCCGGCTCGGCCTCCTCTCTTTCTCCAGCGGGACCGCGTTTACTCACCGGGCTCCGCAGGGAGGGCAGCGGAGCCCCGGGGCGCGGGGCCCGGCCCCTCCCT
>JAJPUD010009131.1:12767-63708 GCA_023553655.1 Myrmecobius fasciatus | reverse complement strand
CGGTCACTGTCGCCGCCTGCGGCTGCCGGGAAACTTTCGCAGGTTCCTCCCGGGCAGCGCGGGCGCGGGGGGCGCGGCGGGCGCGGAGCAGTCGAGGTGAGATCGAGAAGAGCAGTCTCCGCTGCTGCCGCCGTCCAGTCCCGAGCCAGAGACAGCGACCCGGATGGAGATGGGGGAGGGAAGAGGGGAGGAGGAGGAGGGAACAGCGAGGAGGGCAGGGCCGGGAAGGAGAGGGCGGAGAGCCCGGGAAGGGAGAGGAGGGGGAGGAAAGCCAGGGAGGGAGGGGCCGGGGCCCGGCCGGGCGGAAGTGAGCCGAGGAGCGCGCTCCCGCCCACTTCCTTGCTCCAACGCGCCTGCGCAGAAGGCCGCTGGAGCCCTCTCCCTCCTGTCCTCTCCACTCCCTTCCCTACAGAGGGTGAGGGGAAGGGCCGGCCCTGGACGCCGAGGCGCATGCGTCACCTCTGCTCTCTCGCGTTTTCTCTCTCTCTCTCTCTCTCTCTCTGGCTCTCTCTTTTGCTCTCTCTTTCCACTCCACCCCACCCCCGCTTCAGAAGGTGGGGCCCGGCGGCGGAGAGAGCCTTCGAGGCGGGTGTGTTGGTGCGCTGGGTCCTAGCGCCCAAGCTGAGAGCGCGGGTCGGGGCCATCGAGCTCACCCCCTCCAATTTCATTTGTCCTTTTGAGGGCAAGTGAATTGCCTGTGGCTACACACTGTGATCCGAGGGGACATTTGAACCCGGGTTCTCCTGCTCCTGCCACAATTTGAGATATCTGAGGAAAAAGCACCCGTTTGGATCGTGGAAAGCCTCCTAAAGCGCTTCGGGATTTCCGAAGCACTTTCTTCCCGACTTCCAGGAGAGAGACTGGGCCCGGGGCAGAAGAGGGAGGCTGTCCTTTCCCGCTTCCCCACCCCCAGAAGTTCCCCTTGGCGAGAGTGACTGCCCACGTGCAATGTAGACGAGCTTGCCGGAAGGGCGGGGGCCCACACTGCCCTCTGTCTTTACGGTAATCTGTGTCCCGGTATGGACTAGGCCGTCCACGTGTACGTGTGCATCCCGACGGACGTGCCTCCCCTCCCCCCCGCCTCCAGGGGCTGGACCACACCCCCTAGAGTGATGTTTCCCCAGTGGTCATTAGAAACCCCTCCCATTTTCCCAGTCTGATAGTAACCTGCACTTACTACACACATCTCCTTGGATCCTAGGAGGCAGGGGCAGATGAGGAAACTGAGGCAGAGAGGCGTTAAGTGACTTACCCAGGGTTACCCAGAGAGGCGAGTAGCTGAGGTCCGGTCTTCCTGACTATTCCCAGGACCACGACTGCCTATGCCTAGCACCTTACTGTCAACTCCTCCTCCAGTATCCGTGGAAAATCCGCTGAGAATGACACCCTCATCTGCTTCTATTAAGCTCCTGTCACTTCAGTAAAACCAAGAAATCCTTTTTTTCCATGAGAAAACCTAAGTTTATTTTTTCAGGACCATAGCTTTGGAGCCGGAAGGAACTGTAGAGATCACCTAAATCCTCTTAACGGATGGGTAACTAAGATCAAAGAGATTTTAAGGAAATAGCTATCAAGTCACGTCTTCGTATTCCAAACCCAATATTTTTCCCCCACATACTCAGTTGCCTCCACCTTTTAGCAAAATTTTAAGGTAGTTTTATCAGTGAGTTGAAGGAAAAGTTCATAAAATTATGGGGTAGGAGGAGTCCTTTTTATGCCAAGAATGGGAGAGGTTTTGTTTAAATATAATTGGCATCCCTAAAAGATTTATGTTTAACATATTTAAATAACCATCAACTGTCTGGAATATTTGCATTGTCAGCAGAATCCTCATTTTCTAATTAACTACATTTTCCCAAGAAAATTAAAAGAAAAAAGCAGGCATTTTAACATCTCTTGACATAGGCATTCATACTTATATCTAATCTTAGTTCATCAGTAGTATATGTTGAGCCAGTGATCAATATGAACCTAGAATGCATTGCCTGTTGGTCACTTTCAGACAAAAACTGAAGTTTAGATTACTCAAAATGTTCATATTTTGCTAGTGAAATAATGGCAACATGAAGGATTATCATCTCCATTATCACCTACTTGTCATCTTCAGATTTTTGTTATATGTCTGTGCATTAAAAGAACTGTTAGGTGGTCACCTCTTTGCTTTGTAACTAAAACAAACTAATGGTCCTTATAAGCACTGAGGACCAGTCTTTCATTAAAATGTATGAACAGATAGAACCAGTACAATAAACACAAGCTTGTACAAGGATCTGCCAGTAAACAAAATTTAAAGAGAGTCAAAAGGATTTGACTGAAACATATAAACAGACACTGAAATTTCTGACCTTTGTATAAAATACTCAATACAACCTCCATCATTTAATTGCATTTTGAAAATCCTCCACGGGCTTTATGGCTAGGAGATGACTAGATTCTAAGGCTCTGCCAGCAAAGTTCACATTCTTACTGCAAAGTTCACATTTCTGGCAAATTCTACCAAGGTGACAAGTTCTGTTGCTGTACAGTGTGTGTTATTCAAAGACAATCAAATACAAGTTCAGAGAAGCTTATCACTAGTTTGTCTTCCCAGTGATGATTATATTAGCCACAGCAACTCTTGAAAGCTAACTACAATCATACCTCAACATTGTAGCCTTTATCTTTGGCAACTGTGATTTTATTAGTAAACTCATTTTCACTTTCAAACTTGCAACCTCCAACATTTGTAGCAATGTACAGTAGAGGAAAAAATAAGAGAGGAGATTCACATAAGTTTGTGGAATGGCTGATATCCTATTAAGTATTTCATTGATCTTGTCCACCCTGTCATTGTAGGGTAAAGAGCTCCAGGTACATTTGTTGCACATTTTCATTGTTTGCCTTTAAAATTCAAGTTTTATGTTGTAGTTATGCCCCCAAAGCATAGTGCAAGTCCTTTGGACATTAAGAAAATATTGAAACCTACCTCTATCAAGTCTGTGTTTTCCAGTAGCAGCAACTAAAGTCCCAGCAACTCTCTCTTGGTTTTCAGAGGACAGCCACGGTGGAAAGATTTATAGCAATATAGTATAACAAAGCCCTCACATCTGACACAGTGGAAGGTAAGATTCAGGTTAAAGTTTTTGTTTTAAGAATTTGATTTGTTGAATAGTCTTAATGGTACTTTAAATTTCATGTGTTAGGAAAAGTGATCATAGATCAAAAAATCATGGATTCTAGGGAATTACTAGCAAGAAAAAATGTTTTGCATGTTACCAGTTTAATCTTGTATATTACATACTATGGGTTGTTTCATGGTTATTCTGTTAGAAAAACTACACATTATTAGAATGTTTTGTTTTAAAGAAAAGGATGCAAAAATATATATATTTTCAGCAATCTCTAGCAAAAGATTATAGTTTTTGGTTGTTGTAGGAACCTAACTCCCTATTTCCCATGAGTTCAGTGTATCAACATTCATGTTTTTTACTTTCATACTGTTTTCTAGGCATGATTCTTACCCTTGCTAAACGTAAGGATTGACTTTGCAAGCTCTCAAAAAGCTTGCACTTTACATCAGTGGAGGGAGCATCTATAACACCAAAATTATAGATCCTTTAAAAAATGAAATATGGTAACTTTTGAGGTAACCCATCTTTAAATTTGAAAATGACGATTTAATATGAAAACTAGATTGTAATCTGGGCAAACAAGAGTACAGAAGGTTCTTGGCATAAGAAAAAAAAAGCAGGTAACTTTTTCTAAAATAGAAAAACATTATTAAAATAAAGGAGCTTGTCTGATGCTTCACTAAAAAAGACTTTAATCACTTCATTAAGTAAGTAGATGAGTCAAAATAGATATTGAAAATTATTCCCCCTTTTTTCTTCTTTTATTTTTTATTTTTGCTTTTTGCTGAGGCAATTGGGGTTAAGTGACTTGCCCAGGGTCACACAGCTAGGGAATGTTAAGTGTCTGAGATCACATTTGAACTCAGGTCCTCCTGACTTCAGGGCTGGTGCTCTATCCACTTTTTTCTTCTTTTAAAGGATACGATTGCCTTTCCACTTTTTAAAAAAATTTTCTTAAAGCAAAATGAGGCACAGTGTGATTTTCCAACCCAGCTAAAATATTGTAGAGGTATTATCTTGGTATCCTTTGGGATAACATTTCTCCTGAGCCCTTGTAGAGAAAAAGAACCAACAATGGGATTCTCCTTGCTAGAAATTCAACTTATTGGCTCGATATTCCTACGAATTTTCCCAGCCTACTTTTATTTACATACTGCAACTATGCTCACTTTTGGCTCCTACTTCTCACTATTATTTTCTCCTAAGAACATTGGCTTGGAAATGTAAACACTTAACCTTCAATGCTGGCTCTGCTACTGACTTTGGGCAAAACTCATAATTCTTCTAGGTCTCAGTTTTCCCCTTTGGAAATGAGTGGGGTGGTTTAGATAATATCCAAGTTCTTTTCTTGATCTAAAAAATCCCAATTTTTTGATTCTCTTCTTTTGTTTTTCACTTCATCTTCCACAATTTGTAATCCCTCCATTGTCATCTTTTTTTGGGGTATTTACAGAACAGGAATCAATGAATTTGAGAGAAGGATTAAATAGGATCATTTCCTTATCTGGATCTCTTTTTTTAAAAAACTCAGCCACGGAAAATCAACATTCAGTAATTTGCTTTGTATTTATTTTGTTATTACCTTCTAATACACAACAATTATTATTTTAAGTATAATATTTCTGTGGGTTGACTTATCTGAATCAGTTATCCTCAAGTTTGTTTCTTTCTTAACATCCTCTTCTGGAAAAGTAACACTTGAGGAAGCAAGAGCAGTTTTGATACTACTGTCTTTCTTATAGCTGTCTTCTTTTTGTTTCTTTTCCAGCATTTATTCTCATCATTCAGGGGACATTTTAGCAAGTATTAAGCTGAAAAGTCAGATGTAATGAGTCCCTTGGCCAGCATGTGGGGATGTATTCATACATTTGGATCTAAAGTTCCATTATTATAGTCATTACTCCACTGAAAAGAAAAAAAGTCATCATTGTTTGTGGAAGAGAAGAATCAAAATATTGCATAGTATTACATATTGAATAGTGTTATATATTACATAGTGTTACTATATATTACATATGCCATGAAATCACAAAGTTTCCTACAGAAAGCATGGTAAGTATAAATGTTAATGAATAAAGAATATATCTATAGTTGAATATAAAAGTAATAATACTGTAATTGTAATACCAAAAGTTACAGAAATTTTGACCTCTTAGAGAACAATAAGTTTTAGAATATCTGTAAAAAGGAGAAAACAGTATTGATGCCATATCAGACATACTTTCCATAATAAATAGATTTTTCCATTTGCTGCCCTTTTAGGATCAGGTAGCTTTATAGAAGAAATTTGAAGATGAAAAGTCTTAATTTCAATATTAAGAATATGAAATATGTATAGATCACTTTGTTTCATTTCTTAGACAAGGGTCCATTCCAAGGTTATTCAATAGTATGAAATTTCAAGTTTGATGCTCAATGTGGAAGTCAGTTGATGTTAAGAGGTAAATGAAAATTTGAAAAATTCCATTCTGAAATCCACTGAGAGAAAATGTTTCATTTTCCTCTTGATACCTTCAGGATACAGATAACTTTTCCACATCCTGCCTGTTTGAAAACTTAAAAAAAAAAATGGCTACTCATTTCCTTTGCCAAAATGAGAAAGATTGTCATGACAGCTGACAGCTAGAAATAGATAAAATACTAACATTTTTATGGGAAGATTTTCATTAGCATTTAAGCAATGTGGTTTTATAATCTCCATATGAGATCTGATAGCCTCAAGGAAGACATTCAAGCAGTAGTGACCAGGAAAGGACAGAGCGTTCCTAAAAGACAAATTATAGTTGCCACCTTCACATTCCCCAAAGGCAATTTAAGCATATTAATGTGACGGAAATGTTTGTCAAAAGAAAAATGTCATGCAATTTGAGCTGAATGTTGTTGCCTCAGTTTAAAAAAAGAAAGAAAGAAAGAAAAAGTGACTTGCAAATAAACACAGGACTATGAAGAGGTAAGTTGAAGTTATAGTATTGTTCACTTTGAACAAGCAAGTTCACCAGTTTAATCTATCAAGAAAGACCTGCTAAAGTTCCCACTTTTCGAAGCTTTAAACTTCTCTCATCTACCCAATAGATATAGCAGGCTAATTATACTAGGCAGAATGGGGATAGGGCATTGTGCCAAGTGCTGAGAAACACAAAAATTAAGATTATTAAAAGGGTATTAATTTCCCTTAGTATATGGATTAAGTTTATATAATCAATTATTGAATAAGTATAATAAAATAAGAGAAAGGATTGATTTTTTTTTCTTGGGGGTCTTTAGTAACCAACATAATTAGCAAATACATTCTTTTTTTTAAATTCAGATTTATTATTTAAACAAACCTTTGCATGTTTAGATGTTGCCCATTTAAAAATTCCCTAATCCTCTGGCCCTTCTGGAGACTTCTATATTTCCTTCATTATTCTTCAAGTTATCATTCAAGGCCTCTACAATCTGATTCCAAACCATGTATCTTATTATTGCCCTACAGAACTCCTGCACTCTAGCTAAGTTGGTCAAACTACTGCTCCTGAAGCAACACAACTTCAAGTCTGATTTATTTACCCTTCCTGAAGCCTCCCAGACCCATTGTTGCCCACAGTTGTCCAGCTTCCCCATGAATTCAAAGCACTATTATTTTGCTACTTATTTGTCACTTATACTCTGTTTCTAAAATTATCATTTACCAGGCCTATGAAGCAAAGCAGGATGCTAAGTATTAGTGGAAATAGATAATTTAAAATATGCTTCTTATAGGATTTATAGTCTAGAAGGAAGAGATATGACACATATATTTAGCTTTTTATGTACGTGTCTTCTCACTTATTCACAGTTTTTTATCATAGCTCATTATTAAATGTTTCAGAAATTACAGGACACTTCTGCTTCCCATAATGTATTCTGTAGAATAATTGTTCCAGCTGACAACTTAAAATCCTATTAGGACAGTGGAAGGAGTCACCTCCTACTCCCTCAATAGAAGTACGGTAATAGTTCAAAAATATCAAACACTGGGATAAGGACTCATTATTACTAGGGAAACGGGAAAGTAGTCTGATATGAAAAAAAAGTCTCTATTAATAGGAAAATGCAAATTAAGACATCTCTGAAGTTCCATCTCATATTCATTAACTGAGGTGACAAAATGGCCAAAGACAATTGTTGGACAGGATATGAAAGGCCAGTTGAATTAATGCTTTCTTAGTGCAGTCATGATTAGTCCACTCATTCTGGAAAGCAACGTAGGATTATGTCCTAAAAGTCACCAAATTGTATTCTCTGGCCTTGCAGCTAGTTGGAGAACTGGAAACTAAGGGGATACCTATCAGTTCAGAAACTGAACAAATTAGGTTACATGTATGTAATGGAATACTAGTGTGCTGAAAGAAATGATGAAAGAGATGACTTCGGGGAAAATAGGGAGAATGTACATAAACTGAAGCACAATGAAGTGAGCAGAACCGAGGTAAACAACAAACAAAACTACAATACTATAAAGACAACTTTGAAAAGCTTAAAAACCCTGATCGATGCAATTACCATAATTTAAGAACCCCGATGATGAAGCATGCTATTTACCTTCTCTGATGGATTTAAGATACAGAATGAGATTTACATTTTTGGACCTTCAATGTAGAATTTGTTTTGCTTGACATATATAGTCTTAACAATTTTTTTTTCTTTTACTCAGTGGGAAAGATAGGAGAGAAGATAAATGGTTGTTACTTGAAAAAGAATAAAAGTTAAATCTAAAAATAAAAAATAATTTGGTATTGAAAAAAATCATTTTGTTGCTAAGTTAATAACTCATTCCAAGTGCAGCAAACCAGGTGATCAGACAATTGATGTTCAGTCATTTCAGTCATGTCTGATCCCCTTTAGGGTTTTCTTAGCAAAGATACTGGAATAGTCTGCCATTTCCTTCTGTAGCTCATTTTACAGATGAGGAAACGAAGGCAAAGTGGGTTAAGTGATCTGCCCAGGGTCACATACCTCTTAAGTATCTGAGGCCAATTTTGAACTGGGGAAGAGAAATCTTCCTGACTCTAAGCCCAGTATCACCAGCATTCTAACTGCCTGGGCAATTGACATATAATAAAGACAATTAGAATGTTAATGAACTTAAGAGACCAATAGTCTCTAAATTAGGATGTTAGTGAAAGTAAGACCAATAGTCAACAAATACTATCTTTACAATGTTGTAATATAAATTGTTTTAGTTCTATTAGTTTCATTCAGTATCACTTCATATTATTCAGTGGCTTCTATTTGCACCTGTTCCTGAACTGGCAGACTTCAAGTCTTAGATCTTGCTGGGTCAGAATCCTGAGGGCTTCAGGCCACACAGGATTGGTGTTTGAAAATGCTGTTGGATTCAGGCTTGCCTGTCACATTCTAGGTCAGATTGCTGTGGTCTTCAGTTCCCTGTAGAGTACCTAAATCAAATCACTCCCTGCTCCAAGGTATATCTGCAGTCAGAATCCATTGAATTTCTGATTTCTTCTCAGGAACTTTGCCACCAGGGGAATCTAAGGGTTCTTGTCCCCTAGAAAAGAGTTCTTCAGACTTCTGGGCTGACTCTAGATCAAAGGACCAGCAGACTTCTGCTTTGTTTTCTCATGCTTGCTCTTGCATCCCTTAGAGAGACTCTTTTCCTAGTGTCCTCAGGTTTCTGGCTGTAATTTTACAAAATGCTAGACTATATGGAAAAAGCTTATCATTTTTTCTTTATTAATCTCTTATTCATTGTTTTATCTGATACCTTTGTTTAGATCTTTGGTGGAGTATGTGTTAGGGAGCTAGGCACCTTTGTGACCCTTGAAATTCGCATCTTAATAAGTTTTCCATACATAATTTCATAATATTAACAGAGTGAATCAGTCAGTGATACAGTGTATATGAATTTTTATTAGGACTTTATGAATGACATTTCTCTAGCTTTGCACAGTCATGAGAAAAAAAAATATTGCTTAGGGAACTGTTATTTGTCTTCTTTCTTGAAGAGGACCATGACATCAGGGAGATGATGCCATGACATACAAGTGAATTGAATGTAAGTGAGGGAGAGTTGGACAAGGTCATCTGCCTCACTTTTCCCTCCAGAGCCATCTGGGTCCAGTGGCAAGATATAGATCAAGATGACTGAAGATGGTTCTGGAGGAAATGGGAGACCTTGGTCTTTTTAAGCTAAGGTTCCTCAACAAGTCTCAGTTTTCGGTCATATGCATTCAGCGATTAAAACTGGGTAGCAATTGAGACAAAGAATCTCCTCTTTCACCCAGTCCAAAAAAAAAATCTAAATAAATGAGAGAAAGACCCTCAGAGTGCTGGACATAGAGCTATCCTGAAGAGTCACTTGCTCAGTTATTACTTAGTTGAGGGATCATGTGTGCCATTATTTGGGCAATAAATAGCAGTATTTAACTTGATCTTTCTTTTTTTTTATTAAAAGCTTTTTATTTATAAAACATATGAGTGATTTTTCTACATTAACCTTTGCAAAAAACTTTTTTTTCCAAGCTCTTCCCCTCCTTCCCCCCACCCCCACCCCTAGATGACAGGTAATCTAATACATGCTAAATATGATAAATCATATGACAAATCCAATATATGTATTCATATCTATACAGTTATCTTACTGCACAAGAAACATCAGATCTAGAAAGAGAGAAGAAAAAAAACAACCTAAGAAGGAAAACAAAATGCATGGAAATATTCACAGAAAGCGTTAAAATCGTATGTTGTGGTCCACACTCAGTTCCCTCAGGCCTCTCTCTGGATGTATATGACTATCTTCATCGCTGAACAGGAACTGGTTTGAATCACATCATTGTTGAAGAGAACCATGTCCATCAGAATTGATCATCATATAGTCTTATTGCTGTGTATAATGTTCTCCTGGTTCTGCTGATTTCACTCAGCATCAGTTCATGCAAGTCTCTCCAGGCCTCTCTAAAATCATCCTGCTGGTTGTTTCTTACAGAACAATAATATTCCATAACATTCATATACTATAATTTATTCAGCCATTCTCCAATTGATGGGCATCCTTTCAATTTCCAGTTTCTTGCCACTACAAAAAGGGCTGCCACAAACATTTTTGCACATGTGGGTCCCTTTCCCTCCTTTAAAATATCTTTGGGATATAGGCCCAGTAGAAACACTGCTGGGTCAAATGGTATGCACAGTTTGATAACTTTTTGAGCATAGTTCCAAATTGCTCTCCATAACTTGATCTTTCTGAATGAACTCTCAAGCAATTGTTTAACACTTTAAGTTATAGACAACTTGATGATCTCCTTGGTCTTTATGGGACCACCCAGTACATGAGAATTCCTTTCCTTATGTACTGCACTACTGTGCATTTTGAAAACAATCTTTATGGTAGTGACCATGTGTTCCAATTTTATTTTGAAAATCTCTTACCATTCTAGTGATTTATCCACAAGCTTCTCAGAAATGACTTGGGAGCTCCATACTGACAAATTAGAATCTGATAGAGCAAATCTAGAACCCAATTTTAAACTTTTATCTTGGTTCTTAATGAAATCCACATAATAGATAGAGATTATAAACTTCAGCATTCCCTTGTTTTATGAAGTAACTTAGCCTCATAGATTGGATGAGGGGCGAAAATAAACAAATGAGGCTCATGAGAGAAAATAGCCACTCCAAGGGGAACCATACACTCTGATACCCATGGCAGAAGCATGAGGAAGCAGCCTAAAATTAGCAGGAGGGGAGAGCAGTTTGCCACTCTAACCCTTTCTGCCTTCAGTTAGTAGAGAAGAGATCTACATCCTGGTTTAGGTGGTGAAGTGAAATTCTCTTTAGCAAGAACAAGGGGAAGAAGTGCTCACTGGTGCCATTGCCCAGGTAAGCCACAGCCTATCCCCTCTGGCACTTCCAGATCTGGACTGAAGGCTAAGGAAAAAAAAAAAAAGCAAGTAAGATCCTCCACTCCCACTGAGAAAAACTTGAAGGTGTTAAAAACTTACTTTGGAAGGCAGAAACTTAGGAAATAAGAAGGCAGAGAAATCAAGCATACCCTTCTTGGATCCCTTCTCCACAATCAATGTTACACTTAAATGGAAGAAGTAGCCCTAATTCCAGAGATTGGGGTTTGGAGCCTGTTGCTTTGAATGAGTACTAGGTGGGAAAGGGAGTATAGAATTGCCTCAGAGATTTGAGAAAGTGTAAAGAGATGTATATAAGATGGTGCAAGGCAAAAAAGAGGTAGTTTGGGAATAAATAGTGCACAATATATTTAAGCTAATGTCAGAAAGAAAGGGTAGGGTGCTTTCATGAATGGAAGGGATCTCCTTAGCAATTCTATAACCAGTGATGGCAAACTTGGCCACAGTTTTCTTTGTGCTCACTGTGGTAAAGAATTGTACCTGTAGTATATTGTGATAGAGATAGATGTGACTTCTTAATTAAGAACATTTCCTGTTTCCATTATTTCTTATTTTTGTCCCTTCTACTTCTTTTGACTGTTTTTTATGTTTTCTACTTTATTTTGGTTTTATGGCTCTCCATTAAAATTAGCACCATAAGCTTCTCCTCTTTATGCAACTATGTTTGTAGGGTCTAAATCCTTAGAGGTAGACCATCCCAGATCTGTGGGATATGGAAACTTTTTAATGTTAGATGGAGGAAGTAGTTAAAGATATATCCTGTTAAGCAGGCAGAACAAAAGGAAGGTCATGTTTTTTAATTTACATATTTATTCATTGATTTATCATTAGCCATTCACATCCTCCTTTTTAAAGTGAAGCAGAGGCAAAAATAAAGAAGTTTGTAATAGTTTGCTGTAATTCACAACTTAGTTTATCACCAAATGAAATCTGTAGTCTCAGTCTTCAAGATAGGAATGCAAACATCGTGTTCCTTAAGATTTCATAGACTTGGAATCCATTGATTCCTTCTCTCTGTTCAGTGGTATTTCTAATACAGAACCACATATAACTATATACTTAATAAATGGTAGTTTTGGTGACAATTATAATTTTACTGTGTAGTAATCATGAATATTTCCTTTTCCCTTTTGAGCCTTCATAATTTTGTACCTCTTTTGTCAAAATGATACTATTTTATACTGTTATAGTTATTTGATATTGTTTGATCATATTATTGCTTCTTGAAGATAGGGTCTTTATATCTTTATAATATCAAATAGAGTATCTTGCCCATTGCAAGCATTCAATAAAGTTATTGAATAAGTGAGTTAATGAATTAATGAGTATGGGATGAAAAATTTTGATTTCTAAAGATTTTATAAGAACCTTTTTAGATTCTATTACTTCTTACAAATAGTTTCTACTAGGAACTCTCTTAGTTAGATTATAACAAAACCTTATAATCTTTTTTATAGACACTTTTTTTTAAAGGATTTAAAGGAAAGGCAATATGGACACCCTCCAAACATTTTGATGTGGCTTTAAGAGATTAAAGCACAGATTTAAAGCTAAAAGGAATACAGAGGTAATCTAGCACAGCCCCTTCATTTCAAATGACAAAATGGAGTCTCATCATCTGACTTGCCACATTTGACTATGGTCACATCTATAGCAAGGAACAGAGCGGAGACATGAACCCAAGTCTTTTAATATTCTTTTCACTGCTTCATGATAAGTTTAAGGAAGCTTTCTTTCTTCACTGTGAGGTCCCAAGTGGACTACTTTATAATGGAAGGAGTTTTGGTGATGGAGGAACAAAACTTAAAGGCATGTGACACAGACCTTTTTTATACTGAATTCTCCTAGAAAGGCCCTTTTAACATATATTAACTTTCCAAAACATTTTAATAATAATAATAATAATAATAGTTCACAATCATTTAATACTTTTATGATGATAAAGTTTTCAAAACTATTCCATATTTAGAAATCTGACTTTCCTCAGATTTTTTATTAAAATCTTTCACATAGTAAGTGATAAAAATAGAACAAATTAAACTAGAGAATGACACTTTAGACTATCTGCTTATGACTGGCATCATATTATATATAGTGCAAAGTGTAATGAATTTTGAACTAGAAGACCAGTCTAGTGATCTTGGCCAAATTTCTTCATTATTGTATACCTCAGTTTCCTTTTTGTAAAAGGAGAAGGTTGTATCAGATAATCTTTTAATTCCCTTCCAGTAGAGCCTGATCTAGGGCAGGGTCATCAGGGCTTTGTTCAGGGCACCAAATTTAGGGGGTGCTGACAGAACTTAACTCCTTCAGAATAAGAGAACTGAGCTTAGCACCTATTACCAAGAATAGTTCAAGTAAGAAGCTAGGAATCTTTGCTTACAATGGTCCATGTTCTAGTGTCTCTACCTCCTCTTAATGGAATTTGTGTTTAAAAGTTTGTTTGAGTGTATCTTTCTGACAGTGTTGGACACATAAACTACTAGTTATATCTCTGGAATATAATAGGATTCTAAAATCCTCTGATTCATGAAAGGATAAGGGAAAATTTATTTTTAAAAATAAAGACATTGAAATTCTTAACATTCACATCACCAGTGTACCAAAATGATCTAACAACAAAAACACAAATTGAATAAATATTACATTAAGAGAAAATAAAACTTTTATACTCTAATTTCTTTTCTACCATTCAACTATTTTGAAACTCTGAGCAGGTAGATTAGCACTTACACTTTAGTTTACTCATCTATAACATCAAATTATTAAAGTGGACCTATTCGCATGGTTCTCATGAAGAATAACTAATAAAAAACATTTGAAAGTTTTAAAATACAAATTATAGTGATAAAATTTAATGTCACTAATAAAATTAATTACTGTCATGAATTTTTAAAAATTAGTACAGTACCTTATGTTTCTTCAGTCCTAAATTATCATCATAATAACAAAAATTAAATACATTTGATATCCTATGTGAAGTTTATATACAGTTAGTAAGTCTGCGATGTATTAAAGGAATATAATAAGATTATAAAATTTTCACCTCTTATAATGCTACTGCTAACTTCACTAGATGACTCTTCAAATCACTTACCTTAACTGTAGTTTTCCCTTTATAATCCAGATATCTTGACTTTCCTAACAACTATCCTTAGATCTTGTTGGATGAAAGATACACATAACCTTAACTATTCTATCTTCTTGACATAAAGAAAGCATGTATGTATTCTAGTGTGGATATACTGCCCTGTTATTTGTCACCCCTTGACTAATTTGGCCAAAGTTAGGTTGTTTGATACCTAGGTTGCCAGATCAGGTTATATTTTAAATCCTTTAGCTATGTTTAGCCCCTTGGCATTGGATGATTTGGGAGTTTACATATTTAGGGACCAGATGGCTCTGAAGCCTGGTAACAAGATATGAAGCACTTTACTGCTAGGTCATTGGTTTAAATCTGGACCTAGCTGATCACTATTGGTGGTCTCCACAAAATGTAATAGTGGTCTTGCCCATGTCTAATGGATAGCACTTTATGTAAGAAAATGCATTATTTTGGCCACTTATTGGCATTTTTGTTGTCAGCTTTAATAGAGAAGCCAAGGATTGAATCAGTTAGGAAATTTTGACTACTAATGTATCTGAGTCATCATTCTCAGACCCATTCAGCCTTTGGCCTTTTTTAAATTTATAGATCTTTGGGTTCTGCTTAACAGTCTTATGCCCAAACTCTAGGTGACTTCATGAATTCAGATTAAGATGTGATTTACTTAAATATCTTTCTGAACAATATGTTCTAATATTTAATAACATTTGCTCTTTTGTTACTTCTCGAATACCTTAATGGAGATGTTTTCTTAAGTTTTCTTGTTAGAGTTTCCAAAAAATCCTTGGTGCTGCAATTATAAAATATAATTTATAGGTGTATGTATATAATTATAAAACTTAATTCAAGGTATTCAAGAAGTAATATCTTAAAGTAGATGTTTTCTTAAGTTTTCTTGTCAGAGCTTCCAAAAAAATCCTTAGTGCTACAATTATAAAATTATCTAGCTTCCTGTTGTTATTATTATTCCCATGCTTTTGGTAGTTTCAGGTTCTTGTAAAATTTGTTTCTTCCTAAATTCAGACTAAGTCAACTTAAATGTATGTTAATAAAATACATAGTGTTTTGTAGAATTATATACACATTTTATTGCGGCTAATACAGAATTTGTTTTGCTTGACTATATTTGCTATAGGAGTTGTGGTTTGTTTTGCTTATCTTTAATTTGGAGGAAAGATATGTAGTAAGGACAAAAAAGGATAATTGAAAAAAATAACATTTAATTTAAAACAAAAATAAAATACATATTTAAGAAAAAAGAAATACAGTGTATGAAAACCTAAAGAAATTTGTTTTCTTCTCATATTCCCCATGATCTCTTTGTGTATTGTCTTAGTTTGACCTAGAAGTGATTGTTGTTACTTACATCAATGAATGTTTATATCAATAGGAAGGCGCCTAGAGAAGAAGATAAATAAGGAAACCTGCCAACTGCATTTTAGCCCCATTCCATCTAAGCATAATCCAGTATAATTCAGTTCAACAAACATTTATTAAATGCATATCAAAATCAAAGCAGTAGGGATACAAAGACTGATGTGACTCAGAAATGAGACTCAAAGAATTTACAATACAGCTAGTAAGTATCCTAGAATGGGATTTTCCTAAATCTAAGATCAGCACTGTATTTATCATGCCACCTAGCTGCCTCTTGAAAAGGGATGGTGTCACCAAGATCAATAAAGATCATGAGGATTTTTATTCTCATTACCACATTCATTTCATTCATTCATTGCCACAACTCTGGTGCATTTTCTTATCACCTTTCACCTAGGCTTTTACTGTAGGTTGATCTCTCTGCTGCAAATTTTTCCCCATTTCAGTCCATCCTCCACCCAACTGTCAAATTAATCATCCTAAAGTGCAGATCTGACCATGTCACCTCCTTATTCAATAAATTCCAATGGTTCCCCATCACTTCCAGAGTCAAATATAAAATCTACTAATTAGCATTCAAAGTGTTTCACAATGTGATCCCCTCCTAGCTTTCCAGTATTATTATACTTTCTTCTCTACATATGTCTATCTAGGGACACTGGCCTCCTTCCTATTCCTCTCACCTTGTCTAATTAGATTCCCTCTATAATTTCTGCTGGTGACAGAGCATACAAGGAAAACATGTATCATCTCCCCATATCTAAATGTAGGCAGTTTATTTTTATTTAGTCCCTTATCATTGTTTATTTGTGGTTACCTTTCAACTTTCTCTTAATTCCTATGTTTGAACTTCAGCATTTCTACACAGCTCTAATCTTTTCATTGGGAATACTTGAAAGTCCTCTGTTTCAATAAAGATCCACTTTTTTCCCTTGTAGCATTAGACACAGTTTTGCTACGTAAGTTATTCTTGGCTGTAAGCCTATATATTTAACCTCATGGAATATCACATTCTAAGCTTTTTACTTCTTTATAAGGGTGGCTGCTAAATCATTTATGCTCCTGACTGGTTCCTTGGGCCTTGAATTCTTTCTTTCTGGCTGCTTTCAATATTTTTGCTTTGACCTAGAACTTCTGAATTTTAGCTGTAAAGTTCCTGGAAGTTTTCATCCTGAGATTTTTTTTTCAAAAGGTGATGGATGGATTCTTCCAATTTCTACTTTGCCCTCTATTTCTAAGATATCTGAGTAATTTTCTTTTAAGATTTTTTTGAAATATAATGTCTAGGCCCTTTTTTTGGTCAAGGCATTTGGATAGTCTAATGCTTCTTAATTTTTTTCTCCTCAATGTATTTTATAAGTCATTTGTTTTTGCTTTGAGATATCTTATATTTTCTTCTATTTTTTCCATTCTTTCAACTTTCAGTATTTCTTGGCTCATGGTATCTTTGGTTTCTGTTGGATCCATTTTAATTATCAGGAAATTTGGTGCTTGGAGATGACTTTATATCATGACAAGCTGGTAATTTCCTTTCCAATTCTTTCTTCCTCAACTTACATGTCCTTTATATGCCTCAAGTGCTCTCATTTAATTTACAAAAACATTTTAAGCTCTTTTTTAAAAAAAGCTCTTGCTTTATCTTTTCTGGATTTCTCATTGAATTTATGCCCAAGTTATATTTTCTCTAAGGTTTTACCTATATATGTTTTGGAATCATACTCTTCTTTGGGATTTCTGTCTTGCGCTTCTTTACCATCATAATAATTCTTTGGGGGTGGAAAGGAAAAGAGAGCTCTTTTTTTGTTTTCTCATTTTTCTTGTCTACTTCCTGACTACAGACTTGATGTTAGGGCCTAGTTCTGTCATATTTCTGGAGGGAAGGTCTGAGTGGGTCCTGTTGCTGCTTTCATGGGGTATTGATTGTCATGTTATTCTAGGATCTCAGGATCAGGTGGGTAATTTCTAAGCTTTGAGTTTTTCCAAAGTGATCTTACCCATAGCAAAGTTTGCACACTGTCCCCTGATCTGAGCTCTGTAAATTCTGGACCTAGGTATGGTTCTCAAGATTTTAGCTGGAGTCTGACCCCTGACAGTCATCTGGAAAGCTCTATTGGTTCAGAATATAAAAATTTTAGGCCCCCCATTAGTCTGAGATTCCTACCCTGGTTATTCCTTTGAAGGAATGCTGGAACTGAGACACTACTTTATTTCTGAAGTTTCGGCCATTTATGCTGCTAATGACTTCTAAACTTATTCCTTTCCTGGCATGCTACCAAGATCTCCCTCCACAGGAATACAACCCCTGAGCACATGCCCTTTCTCAGTCTGTCCTGAATCTGTGACCTAGATCTGGGCAGTAGGTAACAAAGCCACTATTTTTTTCCCTGTTCCTGTCATGGTACTCCAGTTTGGATCTGGTGGCACCTCATTTTGAGCCTGGGACCTTTTTTGCACTAGTTCACAAACTTTCCCTGGGTTCTAAAGTGTTTGAGAACAACAAAGTTATGGCCTGACCCTATTGTTAGTATCCTCAAACCACTCTTCCTCTTTTTCTATGCCAAGGAATAGTGACTTACTATCACTTTTGATGGATTTCTCTATAGACATTTGATCCAGTGCATTTTATAGTTGTGTTTAGAGTATTGGAGGGAGGAAGCCTCACTGTACTGCTTCCTGCTATTCTGACATCTTTGCCCTACTCCATCATTTCTCTTGATACCAGTCAGCCTACCACCATTTACAGTCATCCTTTTCTCTAATGATTTCATTTCAAATGTTTCTTGTGTGTGCATTGTGGTTGGTAAAAATGAATAAATGAATTAAAAACATTTATTGAGTTCTAACTGTGTGCCAACCACTGCCAAGTTAAAAGACTAGAAGTAAAAAAGGAAATAATCTCTGTTATCAAGGAGTTTTCTTTCTACCTAGAGGAGTCAACACATAGCAGAGTTCAGCTTCAGAATAGATAGAAAAACCCTGAGGTCCTTAGATCCATCAGCATCATGCCTAGGGTCTAGAGAATACAATGGTTTGACAAATGGTAAGATCTGCTGGTTCTTATGGTACAATGACAGGACAGATGGTAAGGCCATTTACCAAAAAGATTGTAATAAAAACAGAGTTCATGTCCATCCTGAAATCAGGGAGCTGGTGGAGCCTGGGACTGCAACTATTAGGGAAAAGAAAATTAGTCCAATGGTTGAAATAAAGTAAATACTCTAGTCTCCTACCTGCAGGATAAGGATTGAGGTGAATATACAGCTGAGAGAAAGAAAGGGAAGGAAGTATTGGCAGGAAGATGTGAGGAAAGGGAGATCCTGATGGGATTTGGGCAGGGATGGAGTAGGAGAACAGCTATGCATCTTTCCTTTGCCTTTGAATTATTTGTAATTTTAATTCATCTTAGATTACATTGTTTAATGATTAGTAACTACATAGTAGAGTCAGAAGAATATTTTGCTTTTTCAGTGACAAGCTGCTGGAGATAAGTAATAATACTATGCCATTCCCCAAATGAGACCCAGCTCAATATCTAATCTACCTAAATCTAGCGCCAACTCATAATCCATTCACTAATCAATAAACTAACATTTATTAAACACATACCACATGCCAAGAACTCTACTAGGTGCTCGGGATAGAAAAACAAAAATGAAAATTCCTCTTTTCTAAACCATTTTCATTCTAGCTTTGTCCTTCAACTAAAACTGATCTTTCTAAAGTTACCAATGATCTCTTAATTGTCAAATATAATGACTTTTTCTGAATCCTCATCCTCTTGATCTCATTGTAGCATGACCCCTTTCTCTTCTGGAAATGCTCTGTGGGTTTTCATAACTCTGTTCTTTCTACCTATCTGACCACTTCTTAATCTCTTTTGCTGGGTCTTCATCCATGTTATCCCTACTAACTATGTTAATCCCCCAAACTTTTTCCTTTTCATTTAGATCTCATTAGCTGTCATAAATTCAATTATCTCTAAGCAGATAATTCCAAGACCTATTTATCCAGACCCAATCTCTCCTGAGCTCCAGTCTTGTATCACCAACTACCTATAGGGTATTTGAAACTGTCCATCCCATAATATGTATCTCAAATTCAAGATTTCTAAAACAGGACTCATAGTCTTTCCCCACAAACCCACCTGCCT
The DNA here is from genome assembly GCA_023553655.1 of Myrmecobius fasciatus. Classification (NCBI taxonomy): domain Eukaryota; kingdom Metazoa; phylum Chordata; class Mammalia; order Dasyuromorphia; family Myrmecobiidae; genus Myrmecobius; species Myrmecobius fasciatus. The sequence goes on along the minus strand of JAJPUD010009131.1, from coordinate 44,064 downwards.
CTAAACTTCCTTATTATTGAAGGTACCATGATCTTTTAGTCACCCAGGTTTAAAACCCTGGTCTCATCCTTAACTTGTCTCACTTAGCTAATGTATCTAATCAGTTGCCAAATCTTATTTCTTTTTTTATCCCATCTCTTCATTCTCATAGCCACTAGCCCACTTCAGGTCTTCATCAGTTATTACCTGGACTATAGCAATAACCTTCTAATTGGTATTCTTCCCTTAAATTGCTCCTCACTCCAATCCGTCTTCCATTCAGTTGCTGAAGTGATTCTCCTTAAGCATAGATCTGATCATGATACTCCTTTACTCAGTGAATTCAAGGGCTCATTATTATCTCTCAGATCAAATATAAAATAAGTCAGTCAACAGACATTTATAAAGAACCCAATATGTTCCAGGCACTGTACTAAGCACAGGGTATACAAAGAAATTCCTTCTCTCAAGGAAATCACATTCTCAAGGGGGAGACAATAAGCCAATACTTAGGTTCAAACAAGTTTATGCAAGACAAGTCAAAGGGAAGGCATTCAAATTAAGGGGGATTGCTAAATACTTCTATAGATGGTAAGATTTTTGCCTGAGACTTGAAGGAGGCCAGGAGGTGGAAAAGGAGAAGAAGAGCATTCCAGGCATGGAAGTCAGCCAATAAGAATGCAAGGAATCTAGAGATGAATTGTCTTATCTGAAGAAGTATAAGGAGATTATTGGTACTAGATCACAGAGTATGTAGTGAGGAGTAAGGTGGAAGGGAGAAAAAAAGGACAAAAGAGGGAAAGAAAGAGATAATGAAATAAAGAAAAATTTTAAAATCAGTAATTTAAATAAATTTGAAGAACCTTGGGCCAAGGTAGGCAAATAGGAGAAAGAGAACCTATGAGAATCGACTAGCATCAAAGTATTATAAGCAAAACCATGTATAAAGTACTGACTTACAAGAGGAAGAGAAAAAAGTACCAAACTAACAATCATAACTTTAAATTTGTATGAATTATATATTGCAATAAAATGAGTGGCCTATTGGATGAGAAAACTAAAACCAAAAATTATTCATGCAAGATATCTAAAAAGTATAGGTACATATTTGAAAAAGTATAGGTATATATTTGTATACATATTCATAAATAATATGCACATTTTATTTATATATACATATATGTATTTACATGTGAATACATGTGTGTGACAGAGAAATACTAGAAGCTTATCCAATAGATGTAAGAATAAATCAAGAAAGACTCCTTTCCCTGTTATTATTTGATATAATTCTAGAGTGATAGTGATAGGAAAAAGGCAAGAGAAAGAAGATGAAGACATACAAATACGGAAAGAAAAGATGAAACTCCATGTTGGTAGAAATAGGATTTACATATCAAAGAATCAGCAGTGAAACTAATTGAAACAATATCTTTATATAAATAGCAGATTACAAAAAAATTAGCATTTCTATAGTCACAAGAAAACTCAGGATGAAATATGAAAGTCCTATTCAGAGTAAAAATACATGAAGTCAGTCTTCCAAAATATGCTCAAAACTTGTATAGATACAACTAAAAGAAATAGAGAGCAATTTAAATAGATGGAATGCTAATCAGTGCTTATGGCTAATACCATACTAATTGTAGTAATTGTAATATAAGATTAATTAGTTAATATCAATCTAGTAAAAACTTATGTTATCTAAATGCAGATTTAGTGGTATATCGATCAAATTACCAAGAGGATATTTTGCAGAAGCAGACAAAATAATTTTACCATTTATTTGAAAGAACAAAAGTCCCAGAATCTTAAAGGGAAAAAAAATGTAGAAATAAAAGGAGAATGCTATTTCCAGATCTCTCTATAAAGCAGTAATTATCAAAACTATTTGTACTGTTTAAAAATAGAAAAGTAGATCAGTAAAATTGACTAAATTATGCTACATCAGAACCAACTGAACTTTATCTAGTATTCATTAAACTTGAGAATAGAAAGCAATTGGAAAAGAATTCCCTACTTAATTAAAAACCTACTAAGGAAACTGGAAAGAAGTTTGGCAAAAATTAGATTTAGAGCAAATACTTACACCATATTCCAGAGTGAAATCAAAATGTATAGGCAATTTGAATTGTAAAGACCTAATCATTTAGATATTTTAGAAAAGAAACATATCTTTTATAGCTCTGATTACTGAGAATTCTGGAGTAATGAGGGATAAAACTGATCAAAAAAGTTAAAATGGAGAATTTTGATTACATAAAATTGAAAAGCTTTTCATTAACAAAATTAGAATAAAAGGGAAGCAATTGGTAGGGAAAAATCCTTGCATTAATTAACTGCCAAGAATTTAATATACAAAACATAGGAAATTACCAAAAATATGTAAGCTATTCTGCAGTGAATAAGTAAAAAGAATTGCAAACTATTAGCAACCAAGACTACTCTAAGTCAGAAATAATAAAAGAAAGGCAGATTAAAAGCAACTTCCCATCTAGCAAATTGTCAAGGGTTATGAAAGATAGGAATAGTAAATGTAAGAATTGAGGAGATACAGTTATGATATTGGTGGAATTGTAACTTGGTCCATTCTGAGTAGTGATCAAAAATTATATTAAGAAAGTGACAAAAATTACCGAATCCTTTGACTCAGAGATTCCACTGCTAATCATACATCTCCAGAAAGTCAAAAATAGAAAGATCCCATATTAGTCAAATGGGGCAATATTTGTAAAGTACTTAGAACAACGGTCAATACAGAGCAGGAACTCCCTTTCCCCCAATTTTGCCAATATATTTATGAGTATTTTTCTGTAGTAGTAGCAAGCACCTGGTAGATGCTCATCTTTGGGGAATTGGCCAAACAAATTATGGTACATGAATGTAATAGAATATTATTGCATCATAAGAAATAATGAATATAAAGAATACTGGAAAGCATAGGAAAGTTTATGTGAACTGATGCAAAGTGAAGTAAGAAGAATGAGGAAAATAATATACATAATGAAAATAACATTGCAAATGGAAACAATAAACACAGCAGATCTAAACTAATCATTACATAATTATAGAAACCAAAGTTGTCACCTAAGACAAGATATATGTATATCCCTCCCTTGCATAGATAGAGAAAAAGAGCCAGTTTTTGATTGATGTTTGATCTTTCTGAACTATGTTGTTATAAGAAATGACTTTTTGGGAGGAAGAGGAGTGAAACAATTTTGGAAAATGAAAATGATATAAAAATGAAAGATGAAAGTTTGAAAAATAAAAAAAACCCTGAACTTTCTATAATTCTAATGACCAACTTGGCTGTAGAGACATATTAAGAAAATGTACTTCATTACCTTCATTTTAGAGGAGAAAGAAAAATGGATATGTAATGTTCTTTATCAATTGTCATTTATGGTCAGTGTGTTGGTTAGTTTTCCTAAACTGATTTTCTCCCCTCTTTTTAAAATGTTTGTTAAAAGTGATGACCATCTAAATCAGAGAAATATATTTGGATATAAATGTAACATAAAAGAAAAAAATCAGCAAAAATAGGCTGATATTTGGCTGATCCCAAAAATAGGGACAGCAACTTGATTTCATTGGTATAGAAATGTCCCAGTGAAGAACTTCAACTTAATATCTCTATTAAACTTACAGACATAGGCAATAGGAAGCTGCTTATAGCATAAAGACAAATTTGCATAGGATCACACAGTCAGGATATTTTGGAAGTGAGATTTAAATCCAAATTTTCTAATTCTCTAGGCATTTTACTTCCACTCCAATAAAAACAAGGTAAAAAGTATACATTTAACTGAATTAATTACATGGTTATTAGAGAAAAAAGTTGGTTTTTTGGGAGGAAAGGTTGGATGTTACAAAGCACATCTTCCATAACAAGCAACATATTTAACTTAATAACTAACAACTACATAGCACTTTTAAAAATATCTTATTTATCCCTCTCAACAACTCTGGGAGGTAGATGTTATTATTTTCCCCATTTTACAAATGAGGAAACTGAGGAAGAGTTTAAATGACTTACTCAGTGTCACACAGCAAGTATTTGAACTCAAGTCCCCCTGAATTCAGGTCCATTCCTATTCACACTGCTATTTCTCATTTTGGATATTTATCACCTACATCTCTTGGTTCCTCAAGCACACAATCTAGGAGTCATCTTAGATTCCTCACTATCTCACCCTCCCCATATCCAACTTGTTATTAAGGCCTGTTGACATCTCCTTTGTAGTATCTCTCAAATACTGCCTCCCCATCTTTCCTCTAACACTGCCCTCCTGGAACAGGCCCTTATCACCTTAGACCTGGATTATTTCAATAGCTACTGGTGAGTCTACCTGCCTTACTTTCCTTCCCACTTCAATTCACCCTCCAGTCATCTGATTTGATTCCCTGTCACTTCCAAGATCAAATACAAAATACTCTGTTTAGCATTCAAAGTCCTTTATAACCTAGCCCCTTCTTACATGTCCTGCCTTCTTACACCTTGATCCCCAATATATATTTAACAATCCAGTAACCCTGGTCCCCTGGCTATTTTATGAACAAGTCACCACATCTCTCAGCTCTGGGGATTTTTCCTGGGTTGCCCCCATGTCTAAAATGTTCTCCCTCCTCATTTTTCCCTAATGACTTCTCTGGCTTCCTTTAAATCCCAACTAAAATCTCATCTCTTAATTCTAGTGCTTTACCTCTGCTAATTATTTCCTGCTTATCCTGTATATAGCTTGTTTGTACAGACCTGTTTGCTTGACGTTTCTTTCATTATATGAACTCCTTGAAAGCAGGGATTGTCTTTTGCATCTATTTGTATCCCTTACTTAACACAGTGCCTGGTACATAATAAGCATTTCTAAGTGCTTATTGATTGGTTGATTCTGGACAGATCTTTGGGAGACAATATGTGTTAGTAGTTACTAGATGCGTGAATGAAGATCTTGCAATGAAGTGATAAAAAGTGGTGGTTGGACCAGTAAAATGAAAACCAGAAAAGAAAAGTATCATAAAAACTTAGAGAGGAGTGAATATTAGGTGGAAAAGGTCATCAAAGGCTATAGAGAGGTCAATAAGAATAATGATTGAGAAAAAGCCATTCTATTTGTCAATGAAGAGACTACTGGTAATTTTAGAGAGAGCAGTACCACTTGGATGAAGGAATTGGAAGCCAAATTGCAGAGTGAGAGAAGAGGAAGTAGAGGCACCATCTACACAGCTTTGATGATGTCATACATCGAGCATGCTCATAAATATAGGTTTAAGTTAACATTTTATCACAGCTTTTTCCTTTCTTATATCACCATTGCTTCTTAATGACTCCTCCTTTCCATAGTATAATCTTCCCTTATAACGAAGAAGTAGGGCTAAGCAAAACAAACCAATGTGTTTAATTATGTAAAAACAAATGCCTCACTTTAACATGTATCATTCTCTACTTCTGCCAAGAAGGAAGCATGATTATGCCTATGCTTTATAAAAATCTCTGGCATCTAATTAAAGAATGAATTCATCAGCTTTCAGAAGTCATTGTTGGTAACTGCACTGTTGAGAGTTCTGTCCTTTCATTGTTGTTTTCCTTGTTATTTTGGCCAATGTAAGAATTGTTCTCTTGGTTCTACTTTGCTTCAGTTTCTATAAATCTCTCAAAGTCGCTTGGATTTCTTCTTATTTGTTATTTCTCATGACACAATAATATTCCATTAATATATCAAAATTTGTTTAGTTGTTTCACTTTACTTCTAGTTCTTTGCTATTGCAAAAAGAACAGCTGGAAATATTTTGTAGATATAGGACATTTGTTTCTCCTTAACTTCCTTGGGGTTTATACCCAATTAGTGATGTAATCAGTAGCAAAGTTGGTTCTTTTACTCCTCTTCATGTAGGAATGTGGGGGAGGAACTGAATCTTTCCAAATCATACCCTTCTCCTTCCACTATAGGTCCTCTGGAACATAATGTTTCTCTTTTCGTCCACATCTTCACCCTAATTTCTTTTCTTCTTATTAGACAATGGTGATTTATGTTAGGTGCAGAAATGTGGAGACCAATTACCTAGTTATAGCAATAGCTTACTTTCTGGCTTTGCAGTAAAATGGTCCCTTAGTCCATATAGGTTCCTTTCTCTGATATTTTGGGGAGCCTTTAAATAAAATGCTTAATAAAAAGTATCACCATCATAGTTTATCATGCCTAGTTATGGAGCCTCCAATAACCACCAGGTCTGACTAATCCTCAGACTTATTTCTTAGTTCTGTGAATCTCAGATAGTCACTAGTTCTCTCTTTCATGGACTAAATAACATATGGTGTCCCAAAATTCTTAATACAGTTTAAGCTTTAATATTTTAGAAATAAAATAAAATAAAATAAAATTTTAGAAATATAAATGCCCCAAACCTACAAATACCAACACTTGAAAAGTTAGTCATTTAAAATATCAATATGTTTCTTATTAAAATTGACCAAAACCACTATCTTGTTCTATACATAGTTCTAGTGGATTTTCAAACTTTATAAAAACCTTGCTTATTTACTGAAATCATTGCATTTCTAATCTTAAAATCATACAAAGAATGAAATATTTGATTAATACAAGACAGTTTTGACTTGCCCCGCCCCCCAAAAAAGTTCAGTGAAGATAAATTAGTAACCAAGGTGGCTAAGCAAACATTTTACCCATCTGGGAAAATGCATCTAGAAAAAGTTATACATGGCCAGATATCCATCTTGTTAAAATTTAAAATGAATTATTCAAAATTGACAAAATTAGATAAGAGAAAAAGAAAATTTAACAATTAAACATTTAAATTATTTGTTTGTAGTATTTATGTTTCCAAAATTATTAAAATAGAAAATTATACTAAGACTTATGGGAAACCCTGGATAGGTAATGCAACACAAACAATCATATTTGAGCATGAATTTTGTTTGAAGCAAAGTCAGGATAAAGAAATAGGATAAAGGAATAGCAGGAAAAATCCCTTAAAAGCACCTGTTCAAAACAGGGATGGGGAAGAGGAGTTGGAGAGAAAAAAACCTTCCCCATTGGACTTCGAGCTTCTCTATAGCTGTTTCCCCCACCCACCTCACGCCCAGTTTTTGTATCTCCAGGATTCAGTACAGTGCCTAGCACGTAGGAGGCAAATGCTAGTTGACTGACTTTCCACAAATTGCCTCAGTTCCTTAAAGGGTGATCACACCCAACAGGTTCAGTCTAAATTCTTTGTTCCACATAGTGGAGGCTTGCCCACAGGCCAGCCTGCTATTCTTAGTCCCCAGTGCCTGAACACGACACATTGCAAGATGCCTGCCAGGTCCAGATCACCACAACTCCCCAGCTAGTCTTTCAGCCCTTATCCCCCTATTCCCACCCCCAACCCCTTCTTTCCCTCAGGCAGACTGCTTGCTTCTCAGAGTCCAAACTTGTTCAAAATCTTCAGGATCCATAGGAAATCAGGCCTCTCTCTTGCCTAGAGCACAGGGCAAGAAGCAAATGCTCTCTACAGACTGCCCAGAATTCCCAGGAGGAACTCAGACACAAGGCAGTCAGTCCAAACCCAAAGAAAGATTATAATAATTTCACTAGGTGCTAATAAATATTTTATGGAAATAAGAAAGCAGGAATTTAGGTCAATAATCACTATTTCTCAGTCACTTAAAAAAAATAAAGTCCCATCTCTGATTCTATTCTAGAATAATTCTTTCCTGAGATATTATCTGTGCCTCTCTTTTAAAAGGAATAACTGAGGTGATTGATCTTTGATCCTAAGTATTTCAGCTTTTATTAATTTAAAGAAATATCAGCATCATCAGAATGATAGTTTTTCAAGTAGTTATCAATCCTGACTATAGCCATTTAACAAATTGTATTGTGTTCATTGGATGTATATCACAAACTAAATTTCAAGATTCTTCTCTCTACTTATTTTTGTCCACAAAAATGAAGAATGCTGTTAAAATCTTTTCCCTCAATCAACTATATGAGATTAACAGTTGAAAGCAATTCTTTTCTCTTTTGCTAAACTAATAGAGAAAAAAAAATCCTATTCAGTTGCTTAAAGTGACAAGGTTTTCCTTTTACTTGCTATTCTTGATTTAATTAACATTCAGGCCCAATCTGAATAATTACTATTTATGTCATTAGTGATATTGTAGTTACTTGTGTCATGTGTAAGAACACTGAGCTTTGTTTTTAGCCTTCTGAGATGTCTACCATCCCTAAAAATAGAATTAGATTGAAATCACTTAGGGCCTGGCGTCCTGGCATTTAAAAGATTCACTGTATAATGTTAGGAATAGGATATTCCCAAATTGTTATTACTTTTCATATGACTTGCCAAAACAACAATACATGACAGAGAAATACATTTATATTTTATTTAAAAGAACAAAGGTCTTAAATGATATTAGCAAGTATATAATGAACAAAAGAAAAATCAATTTCTCAACAATGCAATGATTCAAGGCAATTCCAATAAACTTGGGATGGAAAATAGAATTCCATCCAGAGAGAGAACTATGGATCAAAGCATAGTATTTTCACCTTTTTGTTGAATTTTTTCTTTTTCATGTTTTTTTTTCCCTTTTTGGTCTGATTTTTCTTGCACAACATGACAAATATGAAAATGTTTAAAAGAATTGCACATATTTAAACTATATCAGATTGCTTGCTATCTTAGGGAGAAGGGAAGTAAGGAAGGGAGAAAAATATTTAGAACAAAAATTTTTTTTAAATGAAGGTTGAAAACTATCTTTACAGATATTTGGAAAAACAAAATACTATTGAAAAAAATAAATTAAAAAGAAAAGCCAGTCAAAGTTCAGAAGTATTTGCTTCAAACCTATTTCTAATTTTCTATCCTCTGGCACACTCCCTCATCCCCATTCCCTCCTTACACGTTACATGCCATTTGCCATTAAGACCAGTTGCCCCAATTTATTGTAAAATATTAGAAAATTCTCATGTTAGAAAAGACCTCAGTAGGTCACTTGGTCCATCTATAATATTGTATCATATCTCAGGATAATTGCTTTTGAATTTCACAATTAAGATACCAATTATTATTGTTACTTTCCAGGGTTTTCCTCCTATCACATTTTCTTTCCTTATTTTCTTTCTTTCTTTCTTTCTTTTTTTTTTTTTTTTTTGCAATTGCAAAGAACATTTCAAGGTTGGGTTTATGAAAAATGTATCTTTCTAATCAGAAAAATTGTGACTTGCATTTCAAAATAATGCTCCAAAAGATATAAAGAAATATTGCTTCAAATTTATTTATGATACCTTATGCTGGAAGAATGGGGGGTAGAGGAAATCAAAGGTATTTACTTATACAGGGATTGGCTTTGGCAAGGAGAAGGGCCTACTTCTTGCTGTAAGAATGGAGTAAGATAGTGGGCAAAGATAAATGTTATAAGATAAGGAGGGAATTTTTTTTTTTTTTGCCATCAGTATCTCTGATAAAAGCCTCATTTCTCAAATGTATAGAGAACTGGGTCAAATTTATTAAAAATTCAAGTCATTTTCCAGTTGATAAATGGTCCAAGGATATGAACAGGTGGTTTTCAGATAAAGAAATCAAAACTAGCTATAGTTATATTTTAAAATGTTCTAAATTCCTGTTATCAGAGAAAATGCAAATCAAAACAATTAAGCTACTACCTCAAACCTACTAGAGTGTCTAACATGACCAACAAAAAAATGTTGGATGCTGGCAGCATTTGGAAAAAACCAGAACTCTAATGCACTGTTAGTATAGTTGTGAGCTGATCTAACCATTCTGGAGAACAATTTGGAACTATTCTCAAAGGGCTATAAAAATGGCCTTTGATCTGACAATACTACTGTTAGAAATGTCTCCCAAAGACATCCAAAAATGGGGAAAGGACATATTTGTACAAATATACTTATATTATATTATTATTAATATATTTTATATATTGTATTATTGTATATTATATTCAGATGATATGTTACATAATAATATGTATTAATATGTGCATATGTTAATATGATATTATATTAATATATTATATCTCTTTTTGTAGTGGCTAAAAATTAGAAATCAAAGGGATGCCCATCAACTGGGGAATGGCTAAACAAGCTGTGGTATATGATTATAGTGGAATATTAATGTGCTGTAAGAAATGACACGCAGGATGATTTCAGAAAAACCTGGAAAGACTTATATGAATTGATACATAGTGAAATGTACAGAACCAGGAGAATATAGTACATAGTAAAGGTGATATAATTTAAAAAACTGTGAAGGATTTAACATTGTCAGCAATACAATGATCCAAAACAATCTCAAAGGATTAAGAATGAAGCATATTATCTATCCCCATAAAAAGAACTGGTATTGATTGAATATAGACTAAAGCATTCTATTTTTTCACTTTTCTATTTCATTTTTGTCTTTTATTTGAGTCTTCTTGTATAAAATGACTAACATGATAATGTTTCACATGCTGGCATGTGTGTAATCTATAGCTGATTGCTTAGTCTGTCAAGGAGTGTTGAGGAAAGGAAGGCATGGAGGGGATAGAATTTGGAACTCGAAACTTTAAACCTTATATAAAAAGAACATCCAAAAAAAAAAAAAGTTCACAATAGTGACATGCTGCAAGAGAGGTCAAGGATGGGTCTTTAGACAAAAGGCCTTTAGAGTTGGCTATTAAAAAATCACCAGTAACTTTGGAGAGGGAACTTTCAAATGAATGCTAGAATTAATAGCTATATTATCAAGAATTTAAGACAGAGTGAAAGGAGAGGAATCAGAGGCATCTAGGGTAGGCAAATTTTTCGAGGAGTTTTCCCAAAGCAGAGGAAAGATAGAGGATAATAACTGGTCATAATTGTAGGATCAAGAAAATGTTTTTAAGGATGGTGGAAAGATGGACATGTTTGTAGGTAACAAGGAATATTTTAAAAACCTGGGGCAGGAAACGTTATTGCAATAGTTCAAGTCAATTCAATGAGCATTTATTAAGCACCTACTATGTGCCAGGCACTCTACTAAGCATTGGGGATTAAAAAGAAAGGTAAATACAATCCCTACCCTTAAGGAGTTCACAATCTAATGGGAAAGACAACATTTAAATAACTATATGCAAACAAAATGTTTACAGGATAAACTGGAGATAATCTAAACAGGCAAGCTCTCACATTATATAGAGCCAGGAAAGATTTCTTGAAGAAGGCAAAATTTCAGATAGAACTTCAGAGAAACCAGATGGCAGAAGTGAAAAGAGAGAGCATTCCAAGTATGTCAGACAACTAGCAAAAATGCTTGGAGTCAGGAAGTGGAGTCTCTTGTGAGAAGAAAACAAGGACAGTGGGTTGCAGAGTACATATATAGAGGGGGTAAGATATAATAAAGATTGAAAAAGTAGAAAGAAGTAAATTGTTAAAGGTTTCAAAAATCAAACAGCATTGTGTATTGGATCTTGGAGGCAATAAGGAGCCACTAGAGTTTATTAACTAGGGAAGTGACATAGTCACACTTATATTTTATGTAAATCACTTGGGTTGCTGAGTGGAAGATGGACTGGAGTGAGGAGACATTGAAACAGGGGGCAAGAGATGATAAGGGTGTGAAGTAGAGAAGAAGCAGTGAAGATAAAAATTTAAGATGACAGAAGAAATATTATGAAGATATGAGCTACAGAACTTAAGAATTGATTTTAAGAGACGAGTCTGTGATGGTCAGATTTCTATTATGGGTTATCACTTACTACCCAATGCAGAATCAACAAGTGCTAGTTATTCATCAAAATTCCAGGAGTTTAAGTTAAGAAAATAGAAACTAGAAAGCAAGAGAAGGTTCATTCCAGATGTCAGCGTTACACTAAGATCCAAAAGAGAGGGGTTAAAACTGCACTAGGTATACTTAGAGACTGTGGGCTCTCTGTGAAAATTAGGAAGCCAAAATACAAAGAGTACCAGGAAGATGACCATCATTATGATTCAACCTAATTCAATTTCATTTTCTTTTGGGGGCAGGCCTATTTAGTCTTTACATACCAATGTGACTGTGGATAGTATTCATTTAAGGGTCTGTCAGGTCATAGTTGATTGCATTTGTGAATGACTGGGAGGATCATAGAGAAGTTGGGGGGAGAAATATGTTTCAGGTAAATAATGACTTGAGCTTTTGACATTTTGAGTTTGAGGTGCTGGGAGATATCCAGATGGAAAGATTTGACAAAGAGTTGGGAATGCATAACTGGAGCTCAAGGGCGAAACTGGGGCTGGAGATAAAGATTTGAGACTCATCTGCATTGAGATAGTGAGAGTGGATGAGATCATCCAGATAGATTAGTGTAAGGAGATAAGAAAGGAAACCCAAAGACTAATCCTTGAGGGATATCCAGCTTTAGGAACTTAGAAGGATAAACCAGTAAAGAAATTTGAAATGAATAAAATGACTTTCCTTATCCTAGAAACAACCTGACAAAGCTCACAGAATTATCTTGGAAATATCTTAATAATCATTCTTCTGTGCAGCACTGACTTCACATTTAACAAACAGAGTATAAGTCCAGGAATTTACATATGTTCTACCAATGTTCATTGCCATGTCTCTGTGAATATCTTTTTTCTCTAGAATTTTTCTTTCTAAAACTTCCTCTCTTCCAGGGATAGTTCACACAAGCCTATTTCTGTTATCATTATTCTCATTCAGTCATTCAACAAGCATTTTTTGAGTCTCTTCCAGCTCTTGTGAATCATATGTGGGTGTTTTGCCTCCATTTGTTGCAGATCAAGATATTAAAATTACTTTCAAAGAGCAGCCTGTTCTAAACTACTGTACCCTGTGCCTGCAATGGAATCCTGTAAATGCCCCTCATTAATTGGCAGTATCAAATTTCTTTAATGTTGCTTTTGTGATGCATATAAACTAAACAGTTAGATTTGGATTAGTAAAATTGCCAGTTGGGAAATGGATCGTACTTCTACCAGAAGAGATAACTACAAATTCAGGTGTATCTGCTTTTCAGGATATGCTTTTTTATTTGCTTTTGTAAAATTCTAATATGAATATTTCTCTAAATGCTTCCTATTTTCCTAAGCCAAAAGTTTTCTTTACAATTCAGTTATGTTTCTCATAACTGAATTGCAAAGAAAATTATTGTCAAATGATAGGAGAGCTTTGTAAACTTTAAAATACTTTATCAGTGTTTACTACTATTGTATTAATTTTCCAAATAATTTTAAATACATGTAATAGTTTCAAGAAATGAATAAAATCATATTATCACATTTGGTTACATTTTAAAAATATGTTGTTGTCTAGCAAATTGTCTTATAATCTACTTTTGGAAAACCTTAACTTTTTAGAAAACCAAGTACTAATTTACAATATGTAATTTTCTCTTTTGAATAGATCCTTTATGAATTTAAACAACCAAATTGCTTTGAGCATTTTATTTTAGAAAACACTATTCTACTGCTTAAGTAGATACCTGCCTTGCATGCACAGAAAGAAGGCCCAGATATCATTTTTGCCCCAGTTAGGTGTCGTGGCAACAAAATTCTTTGAACTCTTCAGATTCAGCATATTAGTGAATTGAAACACAGCAGACATTAGCAAAACAAACAAACAAACAAACAAAATCCCCAGAAAAATCCAGAAAATAAATTATTTCAATAGTATATTATTCCAAATGCTTATCAGCCAAACGAAGAAATCCCTTGTCAGGGATCTGATTCCTTGACATTCCTGAGGATCATCTCAACCCAAAAAATCTAAGAAAAGAGCTGACAAGCAAGCTCAAGATCATTTGAGTGGAATCCACTCAGACTCAAAGGTTTGTATTCATATGATTCTCTCTTCCTTAAAAAAGGTTTGCTTTTACTTGCAGGATGATGAAGAAAAGCATTTCTAAAATCAATTTTTGTTACCCCATGCTTTAGTGAAAAATGGGAGGCAGAGGACAAGTAGTGTCATGTTTGTATCAGTTATTGAATAACAAGAGAAATTATGCCTTTCTGGGCAGAAAATAATTTTTTAAAAAGTTATTATCCAAAATATAGATCTATAGTTGTTGTTTTTTTAAAGACATCCTTTATTGCTATATTGGCTGATTTGGGTTTATCATTTAAAACATTTATGTTCTGTTCTTTCTCAGAAAATTCAAAGTATTATGTCAGAAGACTTCTTGTACAGTAATGTATTTTAAAATATAAACATCAAGTATTAGTAAAAGTACTTCTTGGGCTTTTTTCTCTGATCCTTATCTTAATTTCTAAAATAATTTTTTTCTCTTTCTTTCCTCAGTTCCTCTATGCTATCCATTTTATTCTCCTTTGCACTACAGATCAATTCTCTCCCCAGTATCCTATGCCCTGACAGAAAGGACATCCCTGTCAGGCCACAGGTTAATGAATTCTATGTTAATTTACAATGTATGCATGTGTATGAGAGAGACTGAGAGAATAGGCTTGTCCTTTCAGGGGAACCATCTGTAGCATAGCTGTGGCATAAAAGAATCATCCCAGCTATATTCCAGTGCTTCCACCTTCCCAGAGACCCTACCCAAGTCTTAAGACTTTCTCTTTCAAGAAATGTGTATCCTGGTGACCAGGACTGGCACCATACCCAAGAACTGGTCCCTCCTCCCTGACATATCCCTCAAAAAAAGAACAGCTTATGAGAGGCAATACTTCCTATTAAAGACAAAAAATAGAACAAGTATCTAGAAAATGTTCAAAGCATATTGATTTTTCAGAATTGCAAAATGTTAAAGAGAGATTAAGGAAAAATAAAAGTTGGTTATCTGAAGAACATAATTAATGAAGACAGTAAAATTGTATAATTAAGACAAAATATAATCCTTCTTTCACAGTTTGGCATGGCTTTCTTAGCTTATTTTGCTTATGTGGACATAGAAATTTATAATAAAATTTTTATCACAGTAGTTAATGTCAATAAATAAACATTTGACTTCTATCCAAGCTTATAAAGCTCTGTTGCTAAAATTAAAAATATTATACCAAAAGAAAATATGTTGATTTCAATAAGAAAACTAGATTTGCATGCTAAAAAAAAAAATAAGAGAATGATTTTTTAAAAGTGAGTCAACTAGTCAGTAGTCTTTATTTTCCAAGTTTGGACATTCACTAAGATGAATAATGTTTTTGTGGTTCGTGATCTATTATAAAACCATGTATTCTAAAGTAATCAGTATAAAGCTTAGATTTTGGAAATGTATATAACAACCACTGGCTTCAGGTTAACTCTCAAAGACGGACTAAATTGTAGAGGGGCTAAGACCTCCACACCCACAAGATCACAGATCTTGTGAACCATTCAACTATAAAAACAATATAATTGAAGAACTATATTTTGACAAAGAAAATATTTGGAAGGGTATTAGATTAAGTAAATACTTTTCTCTTACAAGGTTTGACAACAAATGTGATAAGAGACATTTATTTTCTTTGCTTTTCAAAGCAATTTCCTAAAATACAATCTCAGGTTTTGATAGACATGAAGGAGAGCTGTATTCTTCAGAACCATACTTGAAAGCATGAAGCACCTGGACTTTGATACAATGCCCAAGACAGTCTTTTTCAACTATTCATATTGTCATATTCTTGTATTTCTACAGATTGGTTGTTTTTTTTTCTCAAGATCTTTCATTCATTTCTTTTAATGTCACCTTTATCAGTCTTTTGGTATTCAGACACCTCAGGAACACTTCTATCTATAAAATGCTTTGCCACAACTTTATGTCAGCTTTGCAAACTTATGACTTGATAGTCTTAAAATGTATAGATTTTTTTTCCTGAGGCAATTGGGTTTAAGTGACTTGCCCAGGGTCACACAGCTAGGAAGTGTTAAGTGTCTGAGACCAGATCTGAACTCAAGTCCTCCTGATGTCAGGGCTAGTGCTCTATCCACTGCACCACCTACCTGCCCAAAATGTATAGATCTTAAATTGTATAAGTGATACAATGAATCAAAGACATACTTGAAGTAAATACACTAGTATGATAATTTCTACTCTGCATTGATAAATATCAGTATTATTTACAATTCTGTTGATGTTGATGAGCATCACAACTGTACTATATGCAATTCTGTGTTGATAGGCTAGTATACAGAAATATCAAAGTGTGGATTGGGTATTGACCCTAAAAAGTTAATGATGCTAGTGATATGGTGACACTAGACTAAAAAGTATAAAAACATTGGCACTCATTAATAAAATGAAGACTGCAAAACATTAAAAAAATGTATAGTTGGTTAAATCTGAGAAATCAAAACTCTTGAAAAGTATGAATAGAATTCATAATAAACAAGACTACCTCCTTCCATGTCTGTTTTTAAATAAGTATTTCATTTTAACAAAATGTAATAACTGTGCCTCGAGCATTGTCCCAAAGATGAATTAATAATAGATTCTTTGAGCATCTGTCTTTAGGTGAAATTCTACAATTAGAAAAACTCAGTGCCCCATAGGTGCTGAACCGCAATGGAATCCCTTTGCTCAGTGTTCTTCTGCCCAATCAGGTGGAATGTTTCACAGGCACATGGTTTATACAGCTCAAAATAACTTGGGACCTGCGAACTGACAAATGCTCTGGCTTCAGTGGTGACAGGTTGTCCAGCTTCTTGCAGCCATCTTCAGTGAAACTAAGGTTGTTAACTCCTCGCTCTCTATGGACGTCTACATTCTGTGTCCAAGGACGTGAAGACTTTCTCCTGTCTTTTCATCTTCAAGTTCTCCTGGATAATTGGCATCACTGTGGAACACCAGGACTGGAGATTCTCATCTGGATCAATTAAAAAAAAAAAAGAAAGGTAATATATGGACTTAGTTCACAAATAGGTTTTGATAACAGAATGAATATTTTTCTAAATAGATGTGTTGTACCACAGGCAATAGCACAAAAAAGAAACCAAATGTTCTTCAGAATAAGTTTGGAGAGGGTTGATGTCAGCCCCCACTGCCCAATATCCTCTTGAAAGCTGGTACCTATTTGAGGCCTAACAGAAAAAATTATCAGAAAGAAATTGTTATGTTTATATATATATAATATATCATATATGTGCACGTGTATGTATATACACATATTTATGTATATATATTTGGTATTATTTAGATATTAATTTTCCACCATCTATTCAAGTAATTGTGTAAAAATATTCCAGTAGAACATCCACATCCTTCTTAAAGAAAAATAAACATAAAATAATGACTACATAGTTAAGACTTTCATTTTAATTTTTTTATCATGTAAAAGGATATGTCTTGCTAAATTTAGTATTGGGAGATCTGCTCCCTGGATTAATGTACACAACAGCTGCAGAAACAGTCCTACTCAAAGGGCATTGCTCGTTCTTTCTCCCATTCTATCTCTTGCTGTCTTTTCATTTCCATCAGAAAGATACTTGACTGTCAGTGGCAAATGTTTGGCCTAATACATTGAGCAGTATTAAGCAGTATTAATATTAAGCAATATTAAAGCTAGAGATATATCTGATTTTAAAATCATTTTAAAACATATAGTTAAGAAGGAAGAATAGAGCAAATAAATAGGGAGTTCTGACTGGCCTGAGAGACGACCATCACATTTATACCATCACGAACATTAATTACTTTAATGATAAAAACTTCGTTACATTGTAATTTAAGGAAACTAAAATTTTTCAGCAAAGAAAAAAAATAGCTAAAAGAACTACTTTTATACATTTCAACTCTTCTTAGTCTTCTTTCTATTAAGTTAATAAGCTTTGAGCACATTTTGCTTGTTGTCTTAGTAAGTTAGGGAAGTATGGCATGCCACACGTGTTTAAATCCATCTAATTGCTTTATAATTCTGTTACATAATACAATTCCAAGAATTCTGATAAATTATAAAAATCTTTCTTTGGGAAATTTAAAATTTCATGACTTACAATATAGTTAAGAACCACTTTTTAGACATGAGAAAGCTTTACAGTAATAGAGCATGACACATGCAGATAGTCACAGTCTGCATTCACTCCTTTTCCTCTGCTTGTAGCCCTTGGCAAGTACAAATTAGAGCTCATCAAATTATTTTTAACACTCTGGTCTTCTCATTAGTATTAGTTATTATTATTAGACCAGTTCATTATTTATAATTTGATGATGATGATGATGATGTTGGTATTTATTATTTAGACCAGTCTCTGAGAAGACCCTATACAATCTCATTTCATCTGTTTTGTGACTTAAAGGGGTATATTCAGTGAATTGCTCCAGACCAGAACCTACAGATGATAGGGAATATCTGCTCAATCCCAAATGCTGGCCCAAATTAGATGAAAATGCCATTGGAAAATGTTGAATAAATAAATAAAAATACAATACAACATAGATTATATTAATTTGTGGTTTTCTAAGTCAATATGTGGCCTGCAGGGATCTGTTTCTATTTGAGTTTGGCAACATTGATCTAAATAACTAATTCCTTAACACAGAAGTAGTGATGTGCTTATCACTTCAAGCAGGATGACAAGTAGATTCGGTGAGACTGATCCCAGAAAAATAATTTCTTTGTTTATTTTATAATGTAAACATTCAAATCCATCCATATTGGTAAAGGAGACAAATGTGATTGAAGACAACTCAATGTTAGAAGTCACCAGATGATTTTAAGGCAACATTTCCTTGTTCTGTTTGAGATTGTTTTACAAGGGCCATTTTTATGACAAAAGATAGTTATAAAAGCAAATTTTCTGGTAGGAATATTCCAAAACTACAAATAATTATCATCACCTTCTTTATAACTAGAATTTATAAAAAATATCTCTTACATTGTTTGATTCCTCTCACCTGGAGAAGTATTACATGTAGTCATGATTTTTATTATATTCTTTTATGGATCAACTGAAATAAAAATACTACTACTCTGTTTTGTCATGGTTGAAAAGTTTAATAACATTTCCCCTTGAAATTTGTTTTTTTAACTGTTTCCTTTTTTTGAGTCCTAAAATGGGATGATTTTATGTCTTTCCAATTCAAGCTAAATTGGATACATCTCCCATTAGCTGGAGAACAGAATTCTGCCTGTATAGATAAGGATGGGATAAATTAGGTCTACCTTAAAGAGACCTTAGTAGTTTATTGCATCTAGAAAGTTAGGGAGAGCAGCAAACGGACAGGCATAAAATCACCATTCTTATGTTACCAAGAGTCTGTTTCCAATTTTGTCTGGACTATGTGCTTACTAGGTAATGTGTAGTCTTGGTTTATCCTCAAAGTGTCACTCTGTGTAGTAATGGAAGCTATAAGTGTGAAAATGTCCTTTATATTGCTATTATATGAAGAGATTTAGGGTATGTTATGCACCTTTGTATGTGTTTTGTCATTTCTTTAGAAAGGAGAAAATAAAGCTAGAAGATGATAATGATAAAGATATTTTACATATATATGCATTTCAAATTACTTTTAAAAGTAATAGAATATCAAACATCTGTTTTAAAGGAAATTATAAATGACATGATGTGACTAAATCAAAGCATATATTTTAACATTCAATTTTAGCATTTAAATTTATTTCTAGATTGCTCATTATCATTTGGCAGGCATATTAATGTTATTTTAATCCATAGAATTCATGTGCACTCAATTAAAATCACTTTACCATAACAATAATAATACATTTATATAATGCTTTCAGCATCACAAAGTTTCCTCCCAACAACCCTATTAAGTAATTATTAATATCTCCATTTTTTCAAAAAAGGAAACTGAAGCTCAAAGATGTGAAATAATTTGTCCAACACATGTAATAAGTAAGCCTCAGAACCAAAATTTGAATCTAGGTCTCTCCTACCTGCAAGTCCAATAATTCTATCTGTTGGGGTGAGGTAGGGATAAAGGTGGGAGTCAGGAAACTTGGAGTACATAAAGCTACACTTTAGACTAAAAAGCTGTCCACATTCAGAACACAGTCATGTCACCTTGATTGTGCATTTCATTTCCTACATTCCTCTAAAATACACAAATGAAGACTAGAACTTGGCTTCCTGAGGTAGTGATGGTTTTTTTTTTTTTTTTTTTGGTTTTTTTTTATGACACGTAATAAGTTCCAACACTACCCAATCCAACATCGTTATCACTTTCATGTTGCACATTTTAATCATCTAAAATACTAAAGAAAGAAAGCAGATGGTATTATTCTTCATTTGAATAATAAGGCTAGAACCAATTTTATTGTTTAAATGAATTAATATTTTTTCTTTTAAAAATTTTCCTAAACTAAGTGTTTTACTTATGATGACTCTTTAATAGTAATAGAGATCTCAACTCTTTGTTTCTTTCTGTGGCCTCTACCAAATCCAATTTTGCTCTTGGACTAATTTAAATTTTATTACTTCAGATTTTTCTACAAAGTGTAGCTAAAATCATTTCCATGCCTACTACTTCAATTATATCTCTTAAATTAGTGATTCTTAATCTGAGGTCTATGAACTTGGTTTTTAAATTTGTTTTCTCTATATTTTGTTTACTATTTTTCAGTGTAACTGGTTTCCTTTCTAATCTAATATTTTAGTTTATGCATTTAAAAATATTTTTCTGAAGAGTTCATCAGCTGCACTAAACTACTAACGGGTCCATGACACAAAAGACCAAAAAAACCCCAAATAATCCCTATTTTAATAGGACCCCTGTTTCCTTCCAATTTAAATTTTAGCAGTGGCCTTCAGTATTTTCTGCTAATTAGCACCTCCTCTCTTCTTTTATATGTCCAAACCACATCTTCCAACTAACCAGCCTTCCCTTTTCTGTCACTTCTACCCTTTCACATGAAGCTTTCCAGATTCCATCAACCCATTAAAAATTCCCTCTTTTTTCAACTGAAACATATCTTGATCTTCCTTCTCTCAAAGTTTATATCTTTTCTCCTTTAGGAATTTGATTACCATTTTTCTGCTAGGTCTTTTGTGTTTCAATACAAGCCCCTTGTCTAAATATGCTTAAACTTGTCTAAATAATTTTTATATTTATCATCTTTTTTTGTCTTATTTACCTTTTCAAATTATAATATCCTTAAAGGAAGTGACTTTGCAAAGTCATTACTAGATAACTTGACTGACTATTGTATTAGTGTTATACACCCTGAATTTATTCAGTTTAGGAACCTGATGATTGAATGACAAAGATGTCTCAAACAAAATAGGTTAGATATTTCTCAAAGTATACCCTGCCTCATAAATATTTAATTGCTATCTTCAAACAAACCTAAAAAACAACCTGCTTCCACTATGTTACTATCAGTTAGTTTCTACTAGCTAAGACTCACTGTTCCACTCAGCAGGAGTTTCTTCAAAGGGACTTGCCAGGACAGTTATGTGGCATGCAAGACTCTAATCTAAGTTGAAAATTTTATTTACTAGGCTTCACTGACTTGAATGTATATGTTACTTAAATGTGTAAAAGATTGAGAATAGGTGTGTGATTTCATTGGCATAGGGAGTTACTGAGTAAAGTTATTCCTTTAACTAAGGCAGGCTGTCATTTACTCTGCAATTTCTAGACTGAAAGAGTGGTCTAAAGCAGCAAGAGACTGGATGACTTACTCAGAGTCACATATCCAGTATGTGTCCCAAGGTAGATCTTGAACCTGGATTTTGTGTATTCAAAGCCAGCTCTCTGTACCCCATTATACCATGTGGCCTCAAAGTAAAGACATTGATTTTATTAGAGACTTTTTTCTTTATAGAGAGGGAGGTAACAACTTGTTTTTCTCATTTTTATCTCTACTACTGCCACATAACTATCCATTAAAAAATCATAATCTTTCTACTTTAATTCAAATTCCTAACAGCTTTTCCCTCTACCCTTTTTTTAAGCATTCACATTCACGAGAGAAAAATAATTGTACATCATCCTTATCTCTAGCATTATGGTCTTTTCTGAAGTTTGGGCCATTTCTAAAATTAAAAAGTAACCACAAAATGGATCAAGAGCCTAGAAAAAAAAAAAGATTGCTATGTTCATGTAATCTGTGAGGTTTGCCCCAAACGAAGTGCATACATTTTCAGTCAGTTTCTTAGTCACACAATCTTTTTTAAAGAAAGATGACTTAGAAGGAGTCAAGATGAAAGGATTAACTGCTATTTCAGTGAAACTTTGATTGCATTGCCTCATCATGGACACCTCTTCCACCAGAGGAATTGCAGTCCATCCCTGAATTATCCTCCTAATCATTGTGCCTGGTTTTTCATAAATCCTTCATTGAGTATCTACATCTGCTGGAGGCTATACTTTGGGATTGTTAAGATTTTATGGCTACCAATATAACATCTCTACTCTAACAGAGATCCATCATTTCTTAATCTCACTACATGCAATCCCATCTTTTCTAGTCATACATATCCTTCATTAGATATTTTGTCACTTCTTCAACTCAATTCATATTTGGTAGCATGATATGACATACTAATGCCTATCATATGCTTTTATATTATCTTTTGTATAACCTGAATTTTTGACTCTTCTGAGATAGATGCTTGTTGAACGAATGAATCAATGAAATGGTTACATTTCATGACTTGTACCCATATACTATTGCCAAGAAGGTTTTACTGCTACAAATAAACAAAATTGCTTTGGTAGCAGGGAACTGCTTAGAATTGTTGAATGTATCATACAGTTTCTCAGATATGCTCTTATTCATCTTCTGTTCAATTCTGGGCCTAGTTCATTGTCTATCCGCAGTGCTTGTCTAAGATAAATGTAGTTCTGACTCAGAAGGTTTGCCAGTCAACTGCATGTTTACACATTTGGACAATAGGAATTCTTACTCTACTAGATACTAAAGTGTGGATTGGTACTCTGACCCCTTTGGAGTAGCCATAGGTCTCATTGATGAGGGCCCACTCTGTCATCTACAAAACTCAGTCAACTCTAGGGAGTCTTTCCATTTGAATTTTGAACTGGACGTCTTGCCTAAGATTGTTCACCAAGTTTATCTCTTTGGTTAGCATTCTCAATGAATCTTATATGATCAAATGAGAGAATGCTTTTAAAGTCCTATGTAAATATATAACAATGAAGATGTTTGGTATAAGAAACTGTAAACTCCTGCCTACTTCCTTCTCATATTTTCAAGCATTTCCTTATGAATATATATATATATATGTATTACTATAGAAACAATACTATAATAGCTTAGTGGAAGAGTTGGCCTGAAAGTTGGAGCTTCCAATCTTGCCTTGGACTCTGCGACTCTAGGCTTACCAATTAATCTTTCAGTGCTTAATGCCTTAATGTTGCAGAGAGGGTGCTGACTTGTATTGGTAGAGTTAATTTCTTTATCCAGGAATTCTTATGCCAATAAAATAACCGGGTTATTTCATATTTCCAAAGAGAGTCATTAATTGCTCTTTTCTCAGTCACCTTTTAAAATATATTTTCTGTTATCCTTTTGATAATTTCTTTTGAAAATTTTTCCCCTTTCAGAAAATTAATCCTTTATTAGTGTTAAAATCGTGCCATCTTCAGCTTGGATTTTCTCTATCTATTTGGTCAGGTCCAGCTACTTTTCTTCCCAGTTTGATTTTACTGAATGTCATTTCTATTTCTCCATAACCCATAAGATATTATAATTCAAACATCTTGGTTCCACTGTCATTGAAAATGAGAATAGATCTAATTAGACATGAGAGGATATCTGTTCTATTTTATATACATTTTCTATCTTTTCAGTTTCATCTATAAAAACTCTTGGAGTCTGACTGATTTGGGTCAAACTACAAATTTCCTATAGATTCATTATCCTCTCAACAGCTTTTCACCGTTTTATGAAATAGTTTTGCTAATAATCTTCCATTGTCCTCCATAAAGTTTTATAAATGAGTTTGTAGTCTAAACTTGTTTCACCCTTTTTTTACCCAGTTTTCAAGATCAAGTATTTCTAGGTTAAGGCATACTTTTATGGCCACCTTGCCATAATGGTTGTTTTATATCAGTTCCATTTCTGAGATATGGCAATAGAAACTTTATCCATTTCTCATTTTTCAGAGTCAACAACTCATTTAAATATGTTTGGCTGGAGCTATTGTAATTACATACAATATTTTAAATGAATGTTGATTTTATTCTTTGCCCTGATAATTACATTTAACCTTTGCATTAAACGCCAACATTCTTCTACACAAAGACTGTGCATTCAACAATCACATTCATATCAGTTCTTTCTTGTTTGTTAAGACACCGTCAATTTAAATTTTTATCATGTTATTCAGCTCTCCACATACCTAGTGCTTCCTGACTCTCTACTTAGAGAAATTATTCTTGATATACAGGTATGAAGCTTCTATGCTCCTTGCAAATTTTTGCCCTTTCCCATTTCTAATACCATGTATTATTATTATTATTTTTGCAATGTACCACATGTGCTCTCCCTTTTACCCCCTACTCAAATTCACATTGAAGGCTCTGAATATTGATATAACAGAATTTAGAAATTCTTGTCAAGTTTTTTTGTAGAATTTCACTGCTTCTTCATCCTTCCACAAAAGACACTAGTGCTTAAGCTATAACCATCTCCAGGATGGTCCTCTTGTCAAAATTTATCATGAATACTTTTAGGTGAAATAGCCAAGTGATCCATGAAATTTTGTGTATTTCCCATAGGCACATAACAAAAGCACTTTCCTAACTTATTTATCCTCTTAGAAGGAGAACCTGTGAGCTGTCTTTCCATTTACTTGGACGTTTTTCATATCTTATGCTTTTATTTATAATGAAAATGTCGATACAGATTTAATTCCTTCAGTCATGTACAAATCACAAATTACTTGTTGGACAAGCAAATTATATACTGAATTATCATTTGTAAGAGTTTGAAAACAGTATTATATTTAGCACCTTTTTTTGCATTTCTGTGGAAGGGCTGAAGATCATTTTTGTTTTATCTGCTTCATTGGTCACTATAAGCTGTAAAAAGAGGAAACAGGAAGAAAATTACGATTCTCTTCAAGTATATGAAAGGATATCACATTAAAGAGAGATTAGACTTATTCTACTTAGTTCCAAAGGGCAGTTCTGGAGTCAGTATGTGGAAGCTGCAGTGAGCTATATCTTGGCCTGATGGAAACAGCAACTATTATTGACTAGAGCTGTCCAAAAATTGAGTGGTATTTTGTTTTTCCCTTGGAGAGAGCATGTTCCTCTCTCACTTGAGATTATTATCTAAAGTCTGGATTATTAATTGTTGGGTTTGTTGTCTAAGATATTCTTGTTCATGTATAGGAGGAGCCTTCCCTTCCAACTCTGAGATTCTATTATTCCGTTTACAAATTCATTAGTGAGTAAAAAAGCCCTTAGTGATGAAGCTCTCTGTATTTTCATTGGCCTTCTGACAGTGTGATCATATTCAGAACTTTCCAGTTTGGTAGAATTTGGCTAAGTGTGTGGTCTGTTAGTATATCCTTTAAAACTCAATGTCATCTCCATGAGCTAAGGAGGATATAGAGGATAGCTGGGAAACTTCTCATAAAATTGCCCCTAATACCACAACAGGCACAAAGTTGTATTTTGCCTCTTGAACAAGCTGAAAGCATAGTGTATATTGTTATTTTTTTCTAGGAATAGCCATCCCTTCTGGATAAAGGGGATGTGTTGCATCTTCTCTAGAGCCTCCTGCAAATGTAGAGATTGGTAGAGCACTCTCATCACATCTTAATCATTGTTATCTAAACATCCACTGACACTAGTAGTGTCTTGGAACAAAAAGTTAAGGACCATCTGAAATCAAAGTATAAACTATATTCAGGCCTGCTTCATGAACGAGCAATCTCAATCACTAATACATCCACCCTAGCCTTTTCTAACAAAACAGATTTCCATGTCTTTACCATCTGTTCATCAATGCACAGATACACTATATACCCATTTTCTTATGAAGAATATTTTGCAACAAGTTTTCTAGGTTGCTGACCCTCAATTTTCATGCTGTTTCTTTTCACTAGGCTTACCAAGGTGCTCATTTCACTCATTTACTGACCATGCAAGGAGTAGAGTGACCTCATTTAAAGTATTCTATATCAGGATTGTTCCTGACTTCTTGCTACAGTCATTTCCATTAAATTAATTAGCTTCAGTCTTAAGTCAACCAGTCTAACAGCATATTCAGATATAAACAGTGAAGCTAACAAAATATATTTAAAATCTAAAAAATAAGAAGAAATTTTAGAATTGGCATATTGTTTACATATAAATGAGTATTTTTCTTGACTTTAAATTTTGTTTTCTTTATAAAGTTAAGGATTTCCATAGCAATTATTTATACTATTAATTAGCTCAGTAAATCCTTTTTTTTCAGGGATCATAAAAAGGTGAGATTAAATTCTAGGTGGTAACTAAGTAGCTCAGTGGATAGAGCCTGGACCTGGAGTCAGGAAGATCTGAGTTTAAATAAAGTCTCAGACACTAGCTATGTGACCCTAGCCAAATCACTTAACCTGTGTTTGCTTCAGTTCACTGGAGAAGGAAATAGCAAACTACTCCAGTATCTTTGCCAAGAAACTCCCATGGACCGAACTGACATGCTGTGGTCCACAAGATCACAAAGAAGCAGGACTGAACAACAACAATGAGATTAAGCTCAGCCGATGTCCATATTAACACCAAATTCTCCATTCTCATAAATCCTGAATTAGTGAAATCTGGGACTTTACAATCCCAACCCTATATCACTAGAATTAAATCCCATTATGCACAAAAGATGCAGAGTGATCAGGTGATGCAGTGGATAGAACACTGGGCAAGACTCCTGGAGTTCCAATCAGGCTTCAGATACTTCCTAGCTGTGTGACCCAGGGCAAGTTATCTAACCTTGTTTACCTCAGTTTCCTCATCTGTTAAATGAGCTAGAGAAGGAAATGGCAAACTACTCTAGTATCTCTTCTAGGAAAACTCCAAATGAGGCTATAACGAGTCAAGCAGGACTGAAAAACAATAACAAACACAAAGATAGGAACTCAGCCTCTGTTATAACCATCAGCACAAAGATAACATTCAATTAAAAAACATTCTTACTAATTTTGCCATTGTATTCCTTTTCAGCCATACACAAAGTCTCACTGAACATTATTCCTTAGAAATATCTACAAAGCTCAAAGTTCTAAGTTTATTACCATTATTTCTTTTTAAGTAACTACATTTGTTTTCTGAGTGGCTAAAGTCTGAAGTTTATCAGCTCCTGGCCTTCTCTGAAGTACCCTCAGGCCAAGAAAGGCCAAGATGGTTTCCTCTTTGCAGAAATAAAATGGTTTTGAGTTTCCTGGGGCACCAAGATCTCATGGAGTTGTTGGGAAGAAATAATTTTATAAACCATAAAACAGACCATATAAATACGAACAATTATTTTCCTTCTTCTTGCCCCTATCAAAGTTTTCCTTTTTAAATTTTCATTTTCTTAGGGCCTTGTCACCTGGGTGACCAAAATTCATCAGTCAGTCCAGTGGATGGAGAAATGGCTCTTAATTCAGAAAGACCCAACTTTTAAATTTGCCTTCAGACACTTAACTATGTGATCTTGGGCAAGTCAATCAACCACTGTCTGCCTCAGTTTCTTCACCTATAAAATGGGGATAATAAGACTTACCTTCTAGGGTTCTTGTGAGGATCAAATAAAATAAGAATTGTAAAGATCTTAGTACAGTGCCTGCTACACAGCAAATGCTATATAAAAATGTAGCTACTATTTTGTTATCATCATATGACAATGGGTGTCAATGAGTTAATGTTACATATATCCTAAGTAATACATTTACATTTTAACAGGGCTTTCTGAAGATAGTACATTAACCCAAATAGGGATTCTAATAATGGGAATTTTAGGCACTGGCAGGTGAATAGAAGAGATAGCAATAGGAGAGATAGGTGAGCCATTTGGCACTCTTCAAATCATATCTAAAAGCAACCAATATGTGTAGACCAATATGTAGGTCAGCCTTCTATAACCTTCTAGGAATCTGGCAAATTGCCCTCCCAAAAAGAGCAGACTAAGATGGAGAGGGTTTTACAGTATGACTGCCAAAAAGGGTGAAAGGAGAAGGAATAGAAACAATCTAGTCATGGAATCTTGGGGTTTGAAAAGATTCTACAAATCATTTAGCTTAATCTCCTCATTTTACAGCACTAGAGGACCCCCAAAAGTAGTGAGTCCAGTAAGATCACTGTGCTAGTTTGTAAGCAACCAGAATTAGTCTAATTGCTAGCATAATGCTTCTCTTCCATAATACAATAAATGTAGATTCAATTTCTAAAATCAAGGTAATTACATATTAGATTTAACATATATTTTAACATGGATAACACATATTGGATTGCTTGCCATCTAGGGGAAAGGGTAGGAGGAAGGAGGGGAAAATCTGAAACACAAGGCTATACAAGGGTCAATGTTGAAAAATTATCTATGTATATGTTTTGAAAATAAAAAGCTTTAAAAAATAAAAAATAAAATAAAATAAAGGTAATTCAAAGATCCATTAAACATATAAAAGAAAACAAAGCCCTCGATAAACTCCACTAAAATTACTATACAGTAAATTTGATTTCCACTATCAGAAAACACTTAAGAAAATAGGTTTAGAACTAAAAAGCATTGCATTATTTTCCAAATTAGAAATTCAGAATTTCTGCCTTGTATCTATTGGGTACCTTTGAAGCATGTATATTAAGCCTGAATTTGAAAGTACTTAAATCACCAGAGCAATATGAACACTTGCACAAAATAAAGTAAGAAATTTACTTCAGGGATGTATTAAAAGAATTAATGTTTGTAAAACATTATTTTTTTTTAAAAAGAGGAAAGGGGAGAGTCCTTGATGGAGAAAATAGAAGTACAAATAAAAATTACTTCCATAAGGTTTTTTATTGTTGTTTTTACTGAGGCAATTGAGGTTAAATGACTTGCCCAGGGTCACATAGCCAAGAAGTGTTAAGTATATGAGGCCATATTTGAACTCAGGTCCTCCTGACTACAGGACTGGTTCTCTATCCACTATACCAACTAGCTGCTTCACTCCCAAAAGTTTTCAAGCAAACAATTGCCACAATTAAGAAGATAAGACAATTGAACTCTGAGTTATGAAAAAGCTACTGCTAGATGCAGATTTGATGAAAGTCTAACTTTTCTTCCATGATATTGCAAACTGAAATTAACACAAAAAGCCAGGAGGAATAAAACTTATTGTTTGGATGCCCTCTACTATATTATATGTGCAGAAATGGTCCTTCAAGAGCAAATAAGAGAACAATAACTAGATGACACCTCTTCATGGTGGAATAGTATTGCTGTTTTAGGGATAATTTTTTTTCCTTAGGAGCTTTTCCTCTTATGTTTGGGTTCCTTGTGTCTTGTGTGTCAGGCCATGCTATGTGCTGCCAAGTCGTAGACACAAAGAACACTAAAGGGTTTCATGATAACTGTTGGAAAGGCAGTAATAACCATGTCCTTGTTGAGACCTTTAGTGCTTTTTCCTAGTCAGCTGTTCTTGTGTCAGGAGCCATGAAATCAGAAGGCAACATAATCCAACAGAAATAGTCCCAAATAATTCAGAATGAATAAATTAATAATTTATTGTTAATTATAATTATATAATATATAATAATCCAAGTGAATATATTTGTTTTAATTGTATTTTAGTTGTGGCCTATAATAAAATAATTAGGTTGATTATATTGTTTTCTCTGGTTCTACCCAGAGGCAAAGCCAAGCACAACTGCCAAGAAGGGCACTCTATGACTTGAACTTCATTGCTAGTGGGATGACCTGATCTGAGTAAAGGCAACCTGGAAGAATAGTGAAAGGCCAGATGCAATTGTGGGAGGATGGGAGAGTTTGACATTAAAGTAATAGTCAATCAAGAGCCAAGAGCCTGATACTTGTTCCAGAATTACAATTTAGAAGTGTGACAGTATCAGAATCCAAAGGAACAAGTGAGCAAAATACTGCCCAAGATTTTCCAAGAGTTCAATGAACTAGGTAATCAAACAGGTATAATTCTGAATTGATTTTTTAGGGAGTTATTGTGCTAATGTCCTTTTGATTCCCACCACTAATGACTGACTGTCTCAACCCTATCTTGATCTTCCATCTAATCTTCTTAGGGACAACTCTCATAGGCTTCAAGTATTTTCCTGAAAGGAAACTTGTTTGAAAAGTGGCACACTCTGCTTTTTTGTTATACTTTATAAATGAGTTTGGAAAGTAATGCCAGAGAATTTTAAGTACTTTAGTTTGCATTCTAATATGGTAGGAAAACAAAACTTACTGAAGAGTCAGAACACTTTAGATTTTTTGGTGTAAAAATTAATAATAGTGACCCCAATACAGATGCAGTATGGCAGGTGAAAAAATGTAGTTTGGTACCATTTACTCCTTAATAGATTATAGGGACAAGTTTGTAAATAAATGAGTGGAAAAAAATCTTATTTTGCTCTCCATTCAGGGGAAGGGAATGTTATGGCTTGTATACATAAAGAATGTTGTTAAAATTGTAAAAAATAAAAAAACAAAAAACAAAAAAACAACACTTGGATTCTAGCCTTAGATCTGGAATTCAACAATTACCTGACCTAAGTCTATAAATGGGAATTGTTATTATTCTTAGCTAGAATCTATCTAGTAAGTATAAAACTAAGGTTTTGAATCTAGTAATCTGTAAATAGTAAAGCACATGTAAATTAAAATCAATATCAATACTCTATAAATATATCACATTTTTAAAAAACAACTCCTACATTTCTGTATCTAAAACAGATACTACAGAAATTTCTATATCTATTTCTGTATCTAAAACAGACACTACAAGGTTTTAGTATAGTTTTTTTTTTAATACAATATAATAGTATCAACACTGCCCTATTTCATTGTATTCCCTTCTGAACTTCCACTTTCTTCTTTATATTTTAAAAATCTTTTACTTTTTCTTTTTTTCCTCTATTATATCAGTAACAACCCCTGCCCCACTGTCTCCCACAGTGCTCCCTTACTTTGTGGAAAATAAAAACATTTTTAACAAATATGTATAGTCAAGCAAAACGAATTCACACATTAGCCATGTTAGCCATTACGTGTCTCATTCTGTACCTGCTGTTCTGTTATCTCTTGATCTTTTGAAACCACAATTAACCATTGCATTGATTTGATTTCTGAAGTCTTTTATCATATATTTTTTCTCAACATATTCCTTTCCCCAGTTTCTTGGAGAGTCATTCATTCCTTATAACAAACAATAAAGAGAGAGAGTGGGGAGGGGGGAGAGAGAAAGAGAGAGAGAGATAGAGATAGAGATAGAGAGAGAGAGAGAGAGA